>JAPYYA010000276.1:72496-145091 GCA_028533165.1 Leontopithecus rosalia
GCAAGAGGTGCTCTCCAGGCCCTGCTTGCCTGGGGTACACCTGTAGCAGCTGTGGAACAGTGAGGGATGCTACCAGTTTTTTCTTCTATCTTTGTCCCAGAATGATGCCCGCCAAATGTCAGTCTGATCAGTCCTTTTTGAGGTGGTTCTTTGGGTATACAGGGGTCAGGGAGCTGCTTGAGGAGACGGTCTGTACTTTATAGGAGCTCAAGTGCTGATCTGTGAGCTCCGTTGTTCATTCAGTGTTGCTAGGCAAGTACGTTTAAGTCTGTTGTGGCAGAACTCATGAAACCCCTTTTTTCCCCTCAGATGATCTGTCTCGGTGAGTTAGGGCTTTATTTGTGACTATCCGTTGTGCTGTCCTGCCCAGCTAGGAGGCAGTCTAGTCACTATTTGGCTGCCGAGGCTCCGCCCTGCTGGCGTGAGGTCCGCCCTTTTGCTGTGGGCTCTGTACTGCTGTTTTGGGCTCTGCCCTGCTGACGTGGGCTCTCCCTGTTGGCGTAGTCTCTCTGTTATGGCGGGTTGCCTCGGCAACAGCTGGCTGCATCAGCAATGGGCGAGTACCTCAGTAGGGGCAGAAGCTCTCGGTAATGGCAGACGCCCCTCCCCCACTGTGCTGCACAGCCCTGGGTTCAGCTGTGCCCGCAGTGAAACTCTCAACCCCGAGTGTTTCGATTCCCTGTTTTGTTTGTCCCTGTGGGGGTGGGACCCGTCGAGCCTGATCACTTGCCCTGCCTCTGAGCCTTTTTGCTTTTTTTTTTATAAGTTGTAGGGTTGACTCCCTTTCAGGTGTTTCAGTCGCCGGCTGAAAGGGCACCGGGATCTGTGTGATTTCCCGTGCAGCTACCCGCTCCGCTGTCTCACAGTTCGCCTCCCAGAAATCTCCTGGTCTGGCTCACTGTCCAAATCCCGTTTAATCAGATGAATATGGTAATTGGCCCTCCCAAATCTCAAATTGCCAGTTTAACAGGGCACCCAGACCCGTGCGTTTTGTGCGCCGTGCCACTGTGCTGCGGCGCCGGCTGTTTGGCTGCGCTAGTGGAGACTGCTGCGCTGGCATCTTATGTCCCTCCTACACCTGGGCTTTTCCCCGTTCTGTGGGCTATAAAGATCCGTCTGGAAATGCAGTGTGAACTCACCCTCTGCGTCTTGACTGAGAGCTGCAATCCTGAGTTGCTTCTATAGTGCCATCTTCCCCAGCTTCATTTTTTGTCTTTTTAATAACAGCGATTCTAACTGGGGTCAGATGATATCTGATTTTGGTTTTGATATCAGGTTTTGATTTGCATTTTACTGATGATAAGTGATGTTGAGTATTTTTTCATATACGTATTGGCTATTATGTCTTCTTTTAAGAAAAGTGGTTACAGATCCTGTGGGTACTTTTTAATAAGATTACGTGGTATTTTGCTATTGAGTTGTTTCAGTTCCGTGTATATTCTGGAATTAGTCCCTTGTTGCATGAATAGTTTGCAAGTAATTTTCTTACATTCAGTAGGGTCATCTGTTAACTCTGTTGATTGTTTCCTTTGCTACATAGAGTTCTTTAATTTAATATAGTCGTATTTGTTTATTTTTTGTTTCGTTGCCTGTGGCTTTTAAGTCTCGGTCATAAAATCTGCCTTGACCAATGTCCAGAAGCATTTCCTCTGTGGTTTTTTTTTTGGTTTTGTTTTTTGTTTTTTGAGACAGGGTGTTACTGTCGCCCAGGCTGGAGTGCAGTGGTATGATCACAGATCACTATAGCCTTGGCCTCCCCAGGCTTAGGTAATCCCTTCACCTCTGTTGTAATTTTAAGGAGATGGGGTTTCACCATGTTGCCCAGGCTGATCTCGAGCTCCTGGGCTCAAGCCATCCACCCACCTCAGCCTCCCAAAGTGCTAAGATTACAGGCATGAACCACTGTGCTCAGCCGTAATATTGGGTCTTATGTTTTCAGTCTTTAATCATTTTGAGCTGATTTTTATCTATGGTGAGGGATAGAGGTCTAGTTTCATTCTTTGGCATGTGGATATTCAGTTTTCCCAGCAGCATTTTTTGAAGAGAGGGTGTCCTTCCCCCAGTGCAAGTTCTTGGCATCTTTGTGAAAAATTGGTTGGCTGTAAGTGCATCATTTCTGGGGCCTCTGTTCTGTTCCATTGGTCTGTATGTCTGTATTTATGATACTACCGTGCTGTTTTGGTTACTAAAGTCAAGTCGTATATTACTTCCAGCTTTATTATTTTTGCTCAGAATTGCTTTGGCTATTCATGGTCTTTTGTGGTTCCATATAAATTTTAGAATTTTTTTTTCTATTTCTGTAAAGAGTGTAATCGATTTTGATAGCAATTGCACTGAACCTGTAGATGGCTTTGGGTAGTATGATCATTTTAACAATATTAATTCTTCTGATTTATGAGCATGGATTCATTTGTTTGTGTTCTCTTCAATTTCTTTCATCAGTGTTTTGTAGTTTTCCTTGTAGAGATCTTTCACCTCCTTCGTTAAATTTATTCCTGGGGTTTTTTTCTTTCTTGTTTTTTTTTTTTTTTTTTTGGCTTGTTTTGTTTTCAGTAGCTATTGTAAATAGGATTACTTTCTTTCTTTCTTTCTTTTTTGAAAGAAAGAAAGAGAAAGGGGGAGAGAGAACAGGAGTCTTGCTCTATTGTCCAGGCTGGAATGGATTCTAAAAATAGGTATTAAAAACCTCTTTTATGCCAATAATTGTGCTTAACAGCAGAGACAGGAAGAATAAGGGAAGAAAATAACAAACAGCCAAGCGATATTTCATTTAAGTCTGTGAAATGCTATGCAAATGCTGAAGAGTGATTTACTTCCGATTATGTGGTCACTTTCAAAATAGGTGTAATGGGATACTGAGAAAAATGAGTGTTCTGTGGACCTGGGGTGAAGAATTCTATAAATATTCACTGAGTTTACTTGTTCCAGGTCTGAGTTCAAATCATAGATGTCCCTGTTAATTTTCTATCTCATTGATCCGTCGAATATTAACAATGTGGTGTCAAAGTCTCCTGCTGTTATTGTGCAGGAGTCCAAGTCTTTTTATAAGTCATTAAGAACTTGTCTTATGTATCTCGGTGTTCCTACATAGGGTGCATATATATTTATGATCATTGACTCCTGTTGTTGCATTGATCTTTTTACCATTATGTAATGTCCTTCTTTGTTTCTTTTAGTCTTTGTTACTATTAAAGTCTATTTTGTCAGAGAGGAAAGTTACAACTCCTGTTTTTGGGTTTTTTTTTTTCTCTCTAGTTGATTGGTGAGTCTTCCACCAACCCTTTGTTTTGAGTCTTCGTGTGTCTTTACTTATGAGGTGGATCTGGATACAGCGTACCAATGGGTTTTGACTTTTTATTCAATTTGCCTGTCTGTGTATTTGATTGGGGCATTTAATCCATTTAAATTTAGGATTAATATTGATGTTTGTGAGTTTAATATTGGCGTTTAATGCTAGCTGGCTATTTTGCCCATTAGTTGATATAGATTCTTCATTATGAAGATACTCTTTACCTTTTGGTAAGTTTTTGGGATGACTGATACTGGTTGTTCCTTTTTGTGTATAGTGCTTCTTTCAGAAGCTCTTGTAAAGCAGGCCTGGTGGTGATGAAATCTCTGAGTGCTTGCTTGTTCGTGAAAAATTTTATTTTTCCTTCATTTATGAAGCTTAATTTGGCTGGATATGAGATTCTGGGTTGAATATTCTTTTCTTTGAGGATATTGAATATTGATCCCCACTCTCTTCTAGTTTGTAGGGTTTCAGCTGAGAGATCTGCTGTGAGTCTGATAGGCTTCCCTTTATGGGTAACTTGACCTTTCTCTCTAGCTGCCCTTAGAATTTTCTCCTTTATTTCAACCCTGGTGAATCTAATGATTATATGTCTTGGGGTTGCTCTACTTGAGGAATATCTTTGTGGTGTTCTCTGTGTTACCTGGAGTTGGGTATTGTCCTGCGTTACTAGGTTAGAAGAGTTTTCCTGAATAATATCCTGAATAATATTTTCCAGCTTGGATGCGTGCTTTTCATGACATTCAGGTACACCTATCAAACGTAAATTAGGTCTTTTCACATAGTCCCATATTTCTTGGAGACTTTGCTCATTCCCTTTTATGCTTTCTTCTCTAATCTTGTCTTCTCGTTTCATTTCATTAAGTTGGTCTTTGACCTCTGTTATCCTTTCTTCTGCTTCATCAGTTTGACTGTTAAAACCTGTGCATACTTTGTGGAGTTCTCCTATTGTATTCTTCAGTTCCATTAATTCACTTATATTCCTCTCTAAATTGTCTATTCTTGTTAGGATTTTGTCAAACCTTTTTTCAAGGTTTAATTAGTTTCTTTACATTGGGCTAGAACATGTTCTTTTAACTCACAGAAGTTTCTTATTATCCACCTTCTGAAGTCTAATTCTATTATTGGAATGCACTCGTTCTTCATCAGGCCTTGTTCCCTTGTTGATGAGGAACTGTGATCCCCTGTAGAGGGAGAGGCATTCTGATTTTGGGTATTCTCAGCCTTTTTGCGCTGGTTTCTTCCCATCATTGTAAATTTATCCACCTGTCGTCTTTGTAATTACCGACTTTCAAGTTAGGTCTCTGAGTGGATGTCCAACTTATTGATTCCCAGCGCTGGAATCTGAGCAACCCACTGCGCCGGCTAAAACAGCGACATTAAGACTTGTGGTGCTTTTCTGCCTGGGAATCTCCGGTCTGGCTTCCCTCTTGAGTCCCTTTTTCAATCAGCTGAATAGGCGACTCTGCCTTCCCAGAGCTCCAAACGTCGACCAAAAGGGGACCCAGTCCCATTCACTCTGCACCAAGAACCGCTGTGCCAGAGCACCAGCAAAACCTCTGCGCTGGCCACAAGGGTCACCCTGGCGACCCGTGGGGCTTCTCCGCTGGGAATCTCCTGGTCTGTGAGCAACAAAAATTTTTCTGAAGGTGTGGCATCCTCTCATATTCTGTGCTTTCACTGGGAGCTACAATCCTGAGCTGCTAGTAATCAGCCATCTTGGATCTCTCTCTCTCCAGGATTACTTTCTTCATTTCTTCTTTTTTTTTTTTGGAGACAGAGTTTTGCTCTTGTTTCCCAGGCTGAAGTGCAGTGGCACAATCTTTGCTCACTGCAATCTCTGCCTCTGGGTTCAAGCGATTCTCCTGCCTCAGTCTCCTGAGTAGCTGGGATTACAGGCATGAGCCACCATGCCCTGCCCATTATGTCTAGATATATGTTTTCTGCCCTCTTCTGTGATTCCAATTACTTAAATATTAAATCACTTGATACTATCCTACATGTCATGTGCTAAGCTCATTCCTATCATTTTTATTCAGCCTTATTTTTTATCTCAGTCTCAGTTTGATGAATTATTATTAGTATCTATAAAACTTACGGGTATTTTCTCTATAGTGTATAAACTATACTGTTAAAGCCATCTTGTGAATTTTTATTTCAAATGTTGTATTTTTAGCACTATAATTTCTATTTGGTTCTTTATCTTCCAGTTCATTCCTGTTTTCATGTTTTTCTTTAAACCTCTAAGAATATTTATAATAGCAGTTTTAAAGTTCTTGTCTACTCATTCCATCATCTCTCATTTCACTCTTTCTGTTGACTGATTTTTCTCTTGGCTCTTGTTTTTCTGCTTTTCAAAAACCTACTAAGGTTTTACTGAATCTAGGGATAGTGACTGTTTGGTTATTAACTTTCTAGATTCTATTTTCTTCTTATAAAGACTGTTGAGTTTTGTTTTGGCTACCAGGTCAGTTACTTGCAGATCAGTTTGATCATTTTGAATCTTGTTTTTAAACTTTGTTTGGGTTGGTCTAGAGATAAATTTAGATATAAGTTAGCCCTGTACTAATGCCATAGGTATCCACCAACTTCTCTCAACTCTGACTAGATAGAGTTGTAATATCTTTTTTTTATTTTTTATTTTTTAAGGAATCTCACTCAGTCTTGCAGGATTGAGTACAGTGGCAGTGATCTCAGTTCACTGCAACCTCCACCTCCTGGGTTCAAGCAGTTCTCCTGCCTCAGCCTCCCAGGTAGCTGGGATTACAGGTGCCTGTCACCACACCCAGCTGATTTTTTTTAAAATGTATTTTTAGTAGAGATGGGTTTCACCATGTTGGCCAGGCTGGTCTTGAACTCCTGACCTCAGCTGATCTGCCTGCCTTGGTTTCCCAAACTGTTAGGATTACAGGTGTGAGCCACCACAGAGTTGTAATGTCTTCTAACCCTGTACAAGCTCTAAGAATTTTTCAGTTCATAGCTCTACTTTAGATGTTCTTTCCTTGGTGGTTATTATTTGCCTATCCTCTTGGAGTTTCACCCGACATCATTTCAACTTATTATACATTTTTATCCATTTAGTGTATTATCAATTTCAGTGGTCATTTTAAGTCCCATGTAATCTAAATTCCACCCCATATTGTCTAAAACTGGGAGTCCATTCAGCTGACTTCTGTGTACTTTTGACATTACCCCTATTAGTCCTTGAACACTTTCTTTCTAGCCCAAGTTATCACAAATTCACCTTGTGTTTTTCCTGCCCAGACTTAGAATTAGATATTTCTCCAAGAAGCTCCAATTCTGTTAATAGAAAATGGTATTTAGACACTAAAGCCTGGGCTGTGAAGGTGCTTATTGTTCTAAGTATCACTTTTTTTTTTAAATCTTTTCTTTGTTGTTAGAGCTAGAGACAACTTTTTTAAAATCATGAGTCTGTGTTGATATTTCCAATTAAAATGGACAATTAGAGGGATTTTATTTATTTTTAGAGACAGGGTCTCAATATATTTCCCAGGCTGGAATGCAGTGGCTTTTCAAAGGAACATAGTGTACTAAAGCCTGGAACTCCTAGATTCAGATGATCCTCCTGCCTCAGCCTCCAAAGTAGTCATGACTTCAGGTGCGTGACATTATGCCCAACTAGAGGGATTTTATTAAACCTCTTTGATTTTACATATTTATGTCTTTTTTTCCTCTTACACTAAAAAGTTTTATTCCTAATCATATTTTCATATAATGTTATTTGTTTTATATATCTTTTTAATTATTTATTTATTTCGAGACAGGATCTCACTCTGTCACCCAGGCTAGAGTGCAGTGGTGCTCACTGTAGCCTCCATCTCCCAGGCTCAAGCAATCCTCCCACCTTCATTCCCAAATAGCTGGTACTACAGGCATATGCCATCACACCCAGCTAATTTTTGCATTTTTTGTAGAGACAGGCTTTCCCCATGTTTCCCAGGCTAGTTTTGAGCTCCTGGGCTCTTGAGTTCCCAGGCTAGTCTTGAGTCTGCCTGCCTCAGCCTCCAAAGTGTTGAGATTATAGACCTGAGCCACCATGCCCATCTTGCTTTGTATGTTATAGAATAATAACTGCAGTATATATTAAGCACATTCAGAACTACAACATGAATATTGTTATTAATAGTAAACTATTCAGTAAAAGTTTAGACTTCTTTATAATTCTCTTTGAATATAGAATAAGTATATCTCTAAAAGATTTTCTGCTTGTAATGGGGTACTAGTTTATATAAGACTAATTATTTTAGATGACAATATGGGGTAAAAATATTAAAACAGAAAGTATTTAATAGAACTGGAAAATGACCTAAAGCATGTAAAACCTGGAGAAGAATTTCTCCTTGAAAGAATGGGACTATACTTGGTGACATTTCCTTTATATAGTTCTGCATCTGCGAGGAGCACCACAACCAGAATTTAAGCAGAACCTCTGTCTTACTGGCCTGAAGGTGGATGTCATTTGGAAAGCCTTTCCAAATCCTTGGCTGATACCTGAGTACATAGGTGGAACAGAGACTCCAAGGAGCTTGGCAGGAAACAATAACTGAAAGGCAGAAAATCCAGGAGAAGTTTTAGCTGTTGCTTATCACAGGAGAACAAACACTAATCATTAAAAAACTGAAGTGGCAAAACCCCGTCTCTACAAAAAAATACAAAAATTAGCTGGGCATGGTGGTGCACACCTGTAGTCCCCGCTGCTGGGGAGACTAAGCTGAGGTGGGAGGATGAGCCCAGGAGGTTTAGGCTGCACTGAGCCATGATTGTACCACTGCACTGCAGCCTGAACAACAAAGTGAGACCCTGTCTCAAAAAAAAAAAAACCCTGAAGTGATTATAGTAATGTTAGACAAAATACGTTTTTTAGAACAAGGAATATTAAGAAGGATAATTCATAATGATTTTTAAAGGTATTGCATCAAGAATATATTATAGTCCTGGATGTTTATGTAATAATAATGCTACAAAATATATGAAGCAAAAACTGGCAGAACTGAAAGAAGAAATAGACAAATCTACAATGTAGTTGGAGACTTCAGTGTCCCTCTTTTAATAATAGAACAAGAAGATAGAAAATCGATAAGGACATAGAAGATGAACAATATCATTAATGAACTTTACCTGATTGGCATTCATAGAACACCCCACTGCATATGAGTAGAATATGTGTTCTTTTAAAGTACACATAGAACATTCGACAAGACCATAAACTGGACCATAAACCTGTTTCAATAAGTTTAAAAGGATTGATATTATACATAGTAAGTTCTCTGATTAATTAGACTTAAATTAAAAATCCATAACAGAACAGTGGCTAGAAAATGCCCAAATATTTGGAGATTACATCATTCAAACACAGTAATCTGTTGCTGCCTTTGAAAACCACCCCAAACTTTATGGCAAAAACAACCGTGGTATATTATCTGTTACCATTCTGGGTGCTGACTGTACATTTCTTATTTCTTTTATTTTCTTTTGAGACCATCTCACTCTGTCTCACAGGCCAGACTGCAGCCTTAGCCTCCTGGGCTCAAGCAATCCTCCAATCTCAGCCTCCCAAATAGCTGAGAGTACAGGCATGTACCACCAAACCCAGCTAATATTTTATTTTTATAGAGGCAGGGTCTCACTATTTTGTCCAGGCTGGTCTCAAACCTCAAATTCCTGGGCTCAGCAATCCTCCCACCTCAGCCTCCCAAAATGCGGGGATCACAGATGTGAGCCACCGTACCAGGCCATCTGGTCGTTTCTTTTGCTGATTTTGCCTGAGATTACTCAAGAAATTACATTCAGCTAGATGATTGGCCAGAAGGCTGGGCTCAGCTGGGATGGTTGGGCCTTTTCCCCATGTGGTCTTTCGTCAGCATATAGGTTAAACTGGAGTTCCCCAGCATGATGACAGCATATTTCAGGAAGTCCAGTCCACCTACTGAGGGTCCTCTGCTTCCATTACATTGGCAAATGCCCCACTAGCAAATCACATGGACAAGCCCAGAATCATGGTGGGAGTGGACTACATGGATACCAGAAAGCATGATTCTTTGGGAACCTTTAATATAACAACTTACCACAATTGGTGTGACCTTGATTAAATCATTTTTCTCATCTGTAAAATGGAGTTTTGGGGCTAGACAGGGTGGCTTACACCTATGATTCCAGCATTTTGGGAGGCCAGGGCAGGAGAATCATTTGAGGCCAGGAGTTTGATACCAACCTGGGCAACATAGCAAAACCCCATCTCTACAGAAACTTTTAACATTAGCTAGGTGTGGTGGCATGTGCCTCTGGTCCCAACTACTCAGGAGAAATTCTAGGTTACAGTGAGCTATTATTGCACCACTGCACTCCAGCCTGAACAGCAGAGCGAGACCCTGTCAAATAAATGATAGTTAGCTAGATAGAGTTTATAGTATTGACCCCTAGAATTGCTTTCTGGATTAAATGAAATACAAGATGATACAGTTCCTAGTACATATGATAAAAGCTGTTTGGAGCTTTTTTTTTTAAGGTACCAAAGATGGAGTAGTGCCTTTTATCTACCAAGTACTATTATCTGCCATTATTGATACTATTCTACAAGTAAAGCACTGTCCTAAATAGTAGTATAATACACACAGTTCTAGTTTTTAGGGAAGAGACCTATGTTGAAGGCAAATGAATTAAGTCCAAATCAGATTTACAGACTTTAAAACTATCAAAAAATTTCATAAATTCAACTATAGCTTGACACTTATATATGCTTATGTTAAATTTTGTGTTAAAATCTAGGTAATTGTATTTATAAACCAAGATTATGTATCCTAAAAGATCTGGATTTTTAAAATATTATTTTTAAAAGCTCTGCCTCTTTAAAGCTTCCAAAAATGATTTGAACAAGTAGTATCTGGAATGCCATCAAGTTTACAGAGAGCTATGTTCTGAAAATTTTTAATCAGTTGGCAAATCATGAAAATTCATTTGAAAACACTAGAAAGTTCTGCTTTTAGACAATTTTTAACTTATAAGCAACTGAAATCCTAAAGGGAAGTTAGCAGTGTTTAATTCTGGAACCACAGTCTAAAGCTGAGTTGGCAAATACCATGTTTATCGGTTGTTTGGTAAAATACTGACAAAATAAATCTTATAAAAACTAGATCTTGAATAACTACTTTAAAAAGTAGAATGCACTCAATACTTCTCTCTTTTCTGCTTCAGCAACGAAATGACTTGCATATGTGATTTCTAAGAAAGAATTTGTTTACTCTTAAAAAACAAAAATAAATTTCATTTTTTTTAAATGAATACTAGAGGTCAATCACAGTGGCTCACACCTGTAATCTTAGCATTTGGGTGGCTGAGACAGGAGAACACTTGAGGCCAGAAGTTCAAGACCAGCCTGGGCAACATAGTGAGATGGCTGTCTCTACAAAAAATTTTTTTAATTAGCCAGGCATGGTGGCATACACTTATAGTCCTAGCTACTGGGAAGGCTGCAGTGGGAGGATCACTTGAGCCCAGCAGTTCGAGGCTGCAGTGAGCTATCATCATACTACTGCATTCCATTCTGGGCAACAGTGAGACCCTGTCTCTTAAAAAACAAAAGCATACTAGAATGGTACTAGGACAAGTAAATATACATATTCAAAAGAATGAAGTTTAACCCTGTTAAAAGATAAACTTAGGTACTTTAAATTTTTCTTATTTGAGAAAATAGTGGTAATTAATTGGGCAGCACCAGATCATATGCAGTTCAGGGTTTCACCAATGGAATGCCAGAGGAATGCTTTTATATGGTGAACTCAGAGGCAAACAAAGCAAATATTTGATTGGTTAAAGTGGCACAGTACTAACCTTTTTTTGGATCATTCCAGTGGAAAGTTTCTAATTAGAAGGTAGTTGGCAGTTTTTGAATGATCAAGCTTCAGTTTTGTTTTACCATTTATACTGAGTTGAGTTTTAGTTTGCTTATATAGGAACCCAGAATGTTGGAACTGCCTCAGTTTAATGACCTTCCAGTTAGTTATCTTAACAACCCCACTTTATGTCATATACACAAACTAACTCAAAATGAACATCTAAATATAACAGCTAAAGCTAATAAACTTACAAAAAAATCATAGGGGTAAATCTTTGTGGCCTTGGATTATTTACACTAAAGCCTAAGCAGCAAAAGAAAGACTAGATAAATCAGACATCATCAAAATTTAAAACTTTCATGTTTCAAAGGACACTATCAAGAAAATGAAAGACAGCTCACAGAATGGGGGAAAATATTTGCACATCATGTATCTACTGAGACTTTCTTCTAGAATACATTTAAACTCTTACTAATAATAAAGGAAATAAAAGGAAAAGAAATTACTCAGCTTAAAGATGGGAAAAGGATCTGAATAGACATTTCTCCAAAGATGTACAAATGACCAATAAATAAGCACATGAAATTATTCTTTTTTTTTTGGAGACAGAGTATCACACTGTCACCCTGGCTGGAGTGCAATGGCGCGACATTAGCTCACTGCAACCTCCACCTCCCAGGTTCAAGCAATTCTCTTGCCTCAGCCTCCCAAGTAACTGGGATTACAAGCACCATGCCCAGCTAGTTTTTTGTATTTTTAGTAGAGACAGGGTTTCACTATGGAGACCAGGCTAGTCTCAAACTCCTGACCTCGTGATCCACCTGCCCTGGCCTCCCAAAGTAGGATTACAGACGTGAGCCACCGTGCCCAGCTTTAAGATTCTTAACATTAATAGTTATCAGGAAAATGCAAACAACAGTAAGATACCACTTTACACCCACTAGGATGGCTAGAATCAAAAGGAAGACAGTAACAAGTGTTTACCAGGATGTGAAGAAACCCTCATACTCTACTGGTGAAGCCAAATGATGTGGCCACATTGAAAAACAGTCTAGTATTTCCCCAGATGGTTAAACTTAGCATTACTCCATTATCCAGCAATGCTAGTCCTATGTATATACCAAAGAGAGATGAAAACATGTCCACACTAAAATCTGTATTATTCATAATAGCCAAGAAATAGAAACAACCTAAATGACTACCAACTGAGAAGTGGATAAACATTATAATGTTGTATATCCACACAATAGAATGTTATTTGGCCATTAAAATGAATGAAATGCTATACATGTTACAACATAGATGAATCTTCAAAATATTATACAAAGTGAAAGAAGCTATTCATAGAAGACCATGTATTATATTATTTCATATATGTTAAATGTCTGGAATAGGCAAATCTATAGACAGAAAGTAGAATAGTGGTTGTCAGGGCTGCAGAGAATAGGGGGTTAGGGAGCAGTAGGTAAATGGTATGTGTTTCTTTTGAATGTGATCAAATATTCTAAAATTGACTGTGGTGATAGTTGCATGTACTATGAATATGCTATAAGCGATTCAGTTGCAAACTTGAAATGCGTGAATTGTATGGTCAAAAAAAAAAAGTTGTATACCAAAAAATCTTTGTCATCTGAGCTATATGCCAATAAAGTTTTACCAAAAAAGAAATTATTAAAAGAATAAGCAGATTTTTGTAAGAGTATTTACCAAATTGAATGCCTCTAAGCCACAAATTTCAGTTACCTTGTATAAAGATTTATATGGTGCCCCAAACCATTGAATTGTGCACTTTAAATGATTCAGATAGCAAATTTTAGATAATATAAGTTTTACCTCGATTTTTTAAAGAATCTATTTGCTTAAAAACATTAAGATAAAAAAATTAATTCAGCAAAGAAGGCCCAGTGAAACAAGTCAGAACACAAATTGTTTTTGATATCGACTCCCCAAACAGAGAATTCAGAGGGAAATCAAAATTGTATACCTACTGGGCACAGCTGTTCACACCTGTAATCTCAACACTTTTGCAGGCCAAGGCAGTAGGATTGCTTTAGCTCAGGAGTTTGAAACCAGCCTAGGCAAAAGAGCGACAACTCTTAAAAAAAAAAAATGTGTACCAAAAAGTATCACTGGAGTACAGTGGCTGTCTATTCACAGGCATGATCATAGCTCACTACAACCTCAAACTCCTAGGCTCAAGTGAGCCTCCTTCCTCAGCCTCCTGAATAGCTTGGACTACAGTTACAAGCCACTGCACCAGCTCCAACTTGTTTTTCCAGGAGCCCCATAGAAAGCCACCAACTCACCGGGCGCGGTGGCTCAAGCTTGTAATCCCAGCACTTTGGGAGGCCGAGGCGGGTGGATCACGAGGTCAACGGATCGAGACCATCCTCGTCAACATGGTGAAACCCTGTCTCTACTAAAGATACAAAAAATTAGCTGGGCATGGTGGTGCGTGCCTGTAATCCCAGCTACTCAGGAGGCTGAGGCAGGAGAATTGCCTGATCCCAGGAGGCGGAGGTTGCGGTGAGCCGAGATCGCGCCATTGCACTCCCGCCTGGGTAACAAGAGCGAAACTCCGTCTCAAAAAAAAAAAAAGCCACCAACTGAGAGTCCTCAAAATTAACTTAGTGGAACCTCAAATGTTAAGGAAGAGATCAGCACTTGCATATGTGAAACAATGAGGCTGAATGTATTACTAGGCAAAAGAGGATGACACAAAACACATTCTGTCTGAACAAAGCAAGTGTTGTTATATAGGGTTTTGAGAAGCTTGAATGTCAGGGATTGACAGATTTCTAAAACTAGGAACATTTAAGGGATTGGCTTGCTGTTAGCTTTGGTGTTTAGAGTTTGGAGAACTAGCAGAAGCAGAAGCTGTCACAGATTGGCCGACTTTCAGAGGCATGGCTGTTGGAGCAAAGCAGCAGTTACTATCTGATCAGGAGGGGTTTAAAACTGGTTCTGTGGTTACTTGTTTATGGTTTATGGAACAAGGGCTAAAGAATAAAGAGTTATTCTCTTTCTTGAATTTGGAGAATTTTTATTCTCCAAATTGAGAACTTTTTATTCTCAGTCTCTACTGTTTCTGCCAGCTACATCATAAATTTAGTTTAAAAGCAAAGATATTACTATTAGTCAACAAACAAGTTAATAAAGGCAGCCAGGTCAAAAGGGGAATTCTTTAAGCTTGTGCTGAAGAATGTTAGAATTATTAGAGAGAAGTCCTTTAATATTAAAAATATTATTGTTAAAGAGACACAGTAGCTTATAACTCAGTATCATTGAATGGCAGTCTTTCAAGATTAATTTCATCGGGATTGGTAGAGCCTGTTCAGTCTTTTCTTGGAAAAATAGAAGTGCTGTTACATAGAATATTCATTCAAAAAAGGTTATTGAATACAAAGTTAGCTGAGTGTGGTGGCATATACCTGAAATCCCAGCTATTCTGGAGGCTGAGGCAGGAGAATTGCTTGAACCCAGGAGGTGGAGGTTTCAGTGAGCGGAGATTGCACCATTGGACTCCAGCCTGGGCAACAAGAGGGCAACTCCATCTCAAAAAAAGAAAAAAAAAAGATTACTGAACACATAACAGGAGAATAATGCTGAATGTTAGTGCTCCAGTCTTAAAGGAGCCCCCAGTTATATCAAACAGGCATACTTAGTTAAATAGCTAACTATAATTTAGTGCCTATCACATTGTAATTAGATCTATATAGAGTGCCACAGGAGCAGAGAAAAAGGAGTTATTAACTGCCTAAGGAAGGTGGAGAAATACTTAGAAAAATCTTTTTGGAAAGGTTTATATTTTGAATGGACTGTTGATAGATAAGCACTCTCCAGGCATCAAAAAACAATGAGAAGGCAATGACAGAGGGACGGGCATCCACGCAGGCTTGTGAGCACATGATGGATTGGAGGAACAGCAAGTGGGACAGTGGGGTGAGAGCATAGGGGCTGTGGAAAGAAGTAGTAGAAGGAAATAACTCAGCCAAATTGTGAAAGATATTTTTCATTCCTGGTTAAGAATTAGTTAATTCTTTAGATAGAAGTCCTGGAAGTTTTTAAACAGGGAAGCAACGTGATGAGGTCGTTCACAAACTATAAAAGATGGATTACAGAAGAGAAGACAAAAGTCCAGGAGATGGGTTAGAAGGCTACTGAAAATGGTGGATTTCAGGATGTTCTGAGGCACAGTCTTAGGAACAGGGAAAGGAAACAGACCTTATCATTCTTGATCTCTTCCTATTCACAAGTTATATTTGATTTATCATAATTACTGTACCCTTGTCAAAATGCAAGTATGTGCTCACTTCAGGAGCACATATACTAAAACTGGAATGATACAGAGAAGATTAGCATGGCCCCTGTGCAAGGATGACACATAAATTCATGAAGCAGTCCATATTTAAGGCACGTATGCCATCGTTAGGAGGCCCTGATTCATTTCTTTTGTTCATGTTCTCTGTCTCTCTGCGTCTCTCTGTGTCTCTCTCTCTCTTTTCCTCCTTTTACCCCCTACCCTCCCTCTCCCTTCTTCACTATCTCCCCTCTCTTCCCTTCTCCTCCTTCTCTTGCCCTGATCCAAGTGAAAAATTAGTGTCTGTGCCGGGGAAGAATTGCTAGTGAATATCAAGATTGTTCTAATTAATAGATTAGGAAGAACTTAATTAATTTGAAGGGAAAAAGCTTTGATTTCCTTTTTTGGATAAGGATATAAACAAGAAGTTTATAATAAATGGTAACTTGGCTGGGTGTGGTGGCTCACACCTGTAATCCCAGCACTTTGGAAGGCTGAGGCTGGTAGATCACCTGAGGTCAGGAGTTCAATACCAGCCTGAACAATTTGGCAAAACCCTGTCTCTACTAAAAATACAAAAAGTAGCCAGGTGTGGTGGTGTGTGCCTATAATCCCAGCTACTAGGGAGGCTGAGGCAGGAGACTTGCTTGAACCTGGGAGGCGGAGGTTGTGATGAGCCAAGATTGCACCACTGCACTCCAGCCTGGGTGACAGAGTGAGACTCCATCTCAAAAAAATAAAAAACAAAACAAATAAATGGTAACTTAAAAAGTAAAAGCTAAGTTGCATTGCCACAGTAAATACAGTTGTGCAAAAATATGTCTGCATGTGAACAAAGCCTTGAGAATATTTGCCATGCAAGACTGATAGGATCATGTATGATTCTTTTCCTGTTAAGTAATTTCCTTTCGTGACAGTTTTTTTTTTGCTCTGTCACCCCAGGCTGGAGTGCCGTGGTGCAATCTCAGCTCACTGCAACTTCTCCCTCCTAGGTTCAAGTGATCCTCCCTCCTTAGCCTCCTGAGTAGCTGGGACTACAGACCCATGACACCATGCCTAACTAATTTTTTTTCTTTTCTTCAACTTTTATTTTAAGTTCTGGGATACATGTGCAAGTTCATTATTAGGGTGATGCAAAAGTAATCATGGAACATGTGCTGTGGTGGGGTGCTGCACAGATCAACCCATCACCTATGTATTAAGCCGAGCATCCATTAGCTATTCTTGATGCTCTCCCTTCCCACCCATCACCCCGTAACAGGCCCCAGTGTGTGTTGTTCTCCCCCACCCATGTGTTCATATGTTCTCATTGTTCAGCTCCCACTTAGAAGAGAACATGTGATGTTTGGTTTTCTGTCCTGCCTTAGTTTGCTGAGGATAACGGCTTGCAGCTCCATCCATGTCCCTGCAAAGGACATGTTCTCTGTCCTTTTTATGGCTATATAGTATTCCATGGCGTATATGTACCACATTTTCTTTATCCAGTCTATCATTGATGGGCATTTGGGTTGATTCCCTATCTTTGCTATTGTGAATAATAAAAAGCCTTGATTTCTGACCATTTTCTTGGTTCTCTAGATAATTAAATTGAAAGCTGAAGCCCGGCTGGACCTGCTAAAGCAGATCGGTGTTTCTGTGGACACATGGCTAAAGAGTGCCATGAACCAAGTAATGGAAGAACTGGAAAATGAGCGATGGGCCCGCCCTCCTGCAGTGACCAGTAATGGCACTTTACACTCGGTACAATTTATTTTCTTGGATATAAGTTGATTTTTGTTGAAGGATGCTTTGACTCTTGAGCCAAACTTAATAGCCAGAATTTTTTAAAAAGATAAAAGTTTGCTAGTGGTTTAGGTTTTATTCTTCAGCCTATCACTAATTGATTTAAAATTATTGCAGGAAAAGAAAGAGAGGAAAAAAATGGGTGTTTTCTTTTAATGTATGATGAAGAATATATTATCACTGGGTTATCAATGCCCATATATCAAACTCATTATCCTATTCATAAAATAAATATGCTTGTGTCTGTAAGTAATAGAATAGAAAACAATCTAGTGTCTCTGAAGTTCTTGGAGGTCTTCCTTAGTGAAAAATGAAAATAAACATCCAGAGATTTGTACAAAATCTTAAAGAAGTGAAAGGAATGCTCTTCTTAGTGTGTGGGCTTAGTCTGAAGGTGACTTCAAATCTTGAAAGCTGTTAAGCTTTCATATTCTCCTCACATAGAGTTTAGGTGAGTTTTACAGACAAGGCCAGGACACAGCTTAAGTTTCTTACTTCAAGTCCAGGGCTTTTTCCACTCTGATGTCATCTGGTTCAACCTTAGTTTTTCACGTTGGATATCTAAGTACCAGAAAAGTTCGATGATTTGCCTGATACTATATAGGTGGATGTGTGATGCCTCACTAGTCAGACTAATATAATTCCTACTGTCACCTCCCCACCCATTACTCTCTGTCATCCTGTTTATTTCCTTAATAGTATTAATTACAGTTTGAATTTACCTTCTTTATCTGTTTTCTTTTGTTTGTTGTCTGTCTTCCTCTCTAGAATGTAATTGCCATATCTTTCTGGTTCCCTGCTCTGCACAGCAAAGTGCCTGGCACATAGTACATTCTTAAATATTTTTTGAAGGAAGGAGTGAATGGTGGATGTATGGGCAAGTAGGTATATGGAATAGTGGCAAACTAAAAGCTAGAACTCTAACCTCCCAACTTCCCACTATCTTCACAGTGCTTCTTTAAAATGTTTGTGCTCTTCAGATACCAGGCAGTCTTGCTAGAGAAACTGGCCAAAGTTTTAAAACATTCCTGGAAGTTTTGTCAGATAGCATTCTGATTTTCTAATGAGAATATACTTGCACATTTAAAAAGGATTGCATGTGTGTGTACATTTTAAGGAAAAACAATCTGTTGAAGCCTTATTTTTATTTCACTATTAATATTCATCTAGCTGGAGGGAAAAAAGAAACATCCACTAGACTTTGGAATTACAAGTGCTTCCCTACTTGTTATTAGAACAGAGTTGTCCTGGCCAGGCGTGGTGGCTCATGCCTATAATCCCAGCACTTTGGGAGGCCAAGGCAGGCAGCTCATCTGAGGTCAGGAGTTTGAGACCAGCCTGGCCAACATAATGAAACCCCATATCTACTAAAAATAAAACAATCAGCTGGTTGTGGTGGCAGGCACGTGTAATCTCAGCTACTCGGGAGGCTGAGACAGAATTGCTTGAAGCTGAGAGATGGAGGTCACAGGGAGCTAAGATCATGCCATTGCACTCCAACCTTGGTGACAAGAGTGAAACTCCATCTCAAAAACAAAAAGAGTTGCTCCATCTCATGGAATATCTCCTACTGTTGCACCTTCACATTGCCAGTCTACTTCAGATTGTTGTAGAGTTTTTGATGACAGCAAATTCCAGGCCCACTTGTATGGAGGATATGTCATTTGAGATGTTCCTTAAAGAATTTTAATAGGAGATAAAGAAGAAGCGCTATTTTCAGTGTGAAGGGAATGAAGGAGCTGTGCTAGTACAGTAGTAGTAAGCATTGAATAAATGAATATTTTTGAGACCTGTCTGAAGGAGCTGTGCCTAGTACAGTAGTGGTAAGCATTCAACAAATGAGTATTTTTGAGACTGTCCAGAGACATCACTCATCTAGAAACGTGTCATAGCCTCTGTGAAGAAAGCATTTTGCAATCCCATCCCACGTTTTTCTTCCCCCTAGTCAATCTTATGGAGCCTGCATCTTTCAACTGAGAGATTACATTTTGTGGAAGATCTACTAATAATATAAATAAAGGAGAGATGTAGGCACAAAATAGCTCACTGAGGACCCATATTTATTTAATCCACTTTTAAATAATAGCACTGAAATTATTTAGAGGGGGTTGTATCTCTTCATACTGACAGCTGGCTGGCTGAGGAACGAAGCAGAAATACACATTCTAGAGGCCAAATTATTTCTTCCATTACAGGTGCCAACAAAAGCATTTGTCATCTGGAAAACATGATTAATACTACCATTAGACATTAATAGTATAACTGAAAAGTGCCCTGTGGAAGAGCAATGTTTTAAAAAGACACATTATAGAAGAAGGAAGGAACTATACTTATTGGGTATTAACTCTGCCTTCTGTATCATGCTATGGTATCGAATGTAAGACTGGAAGAAAGGAATCCCAGAATATAGCAACATTGTTTTTAAAGGAGAACAGTCCACTTTCTCCTTTACAGTTGCAGTTGGCCAGAGCCTGCATGCAACTTCCCCTGTTAGATTGCTGCCAGCCACCCCATCAGCCTGTGTCACTTGCCCTCCCTTGTCTTATTGTCCTGCTTTTCTTACTCAAAAGCCATACCAAAATGACAACCTGACTTTTGAAATTATATTAATTTTACAATAGAAAAAGTTATATAAGTAGATTACAGAAAAAATTTGGAAAATGCAATACAGAAGAAAATGATTAGTAGATCCATCCTTATAATAGCACAACTAGCAATTTGGTGTATTTCCTTATTCTTTTATTTTTTAATTGACATAAAACTGTGTATATTTATTGTGGACAACATAATGTGCATTGTTTGTTTGGAGACAAGGTCTTGCTCTATCACCCAGGCTAGAGTACAGTGGCACTGTCAATGGCTTACTGCAGCCTCAACCTTTCAGGCTTAATGGATCCTCCTGTCTAAGCCTCCTGAGTAGCTGGGACTACAGGCACATGCCCCCATCCCCAGCTAATTTTTGTATTTTTTACTATGTTGCCTAGGCTAGTCTCAAACACCTAGGCTCAAGCGATCTGCCAACATTAGCCTCCCAAAGTGCTGGGATTACAGGCATGAGCCACCATACCCCGCCCATATTTTTATTCTTTCTACTGTTTTATTTGTGAACCACTATGCCCAGCCTCTTATTTTATTTCTTACATTTTCAAACTATAGCTGACAATGTTAACATTACTTCCCTGTTTTCAGCTACTTTCCCCAACTAATGTACAAAAGCAAACTGCCAGTCTACTCTGTTGTACAGCCTCCCTAACAGTATGAACATCTGCAGAGTTGCATATAAATTCTGACTCTACTCATTGTGAAGACCATGCTGAATAATGATGTTGGAAACAAGGGTAAGATAAGGAGTTCATGAAACTGCTATGATCATATGCTTTGGCTGGGTCATACAATAGGTATATATTTAACATTTTAAGAAACTGACAGTTTTCCAAAGTTGTTATACCATTTTACAGTCCTATCAATAGGGTGCTAGTGTTTCAGTTGTTCCACAATATCGACAACACCTAGTTGTTGATAGGGGTTGATAGTTGATAGTTGTTGATAACACCTAGTGTTAATTAGAATGTCTAAAGTTAAAAAGACTGACTAGTCTTTTTAACTTTAGACATTCTAATAAGTGTGATGTTGTAAATCATTGTCATTTTAATTTCCATTTCCCTAATAATATTGAGCATCTTTTTTTTTTTTTTTGAGATGGAGTTTCGCTTTTGTTACCCAGACTGGAGTACAATGGCACGATCTCGGCTCACCGCAACCTCCGCCTTCTGGGTTCAAGCAATTCTCCTGCCTCAGCCTCCCAAGTAGCTGGGACTACAGGCACACACCACCATGCCCAGCTAATTTTTGTATTTTTAGTAGAGACGGGGTTTCACCTTGTCGACCAGGATGGTCTCGATCTCTTGACCTTGTGATCCACCCGCCTCGGCCTCCCAAAGTGCTGGGATTACAGGCGTGAGCCACCGCGCCCGGCCTGAGCATCTTTTTATGTTTGTTTGCATCTTTATATTTTCTTTGGTGAAGTGTCTGTTCAAATCTTTGTTTAGTTTTTATTGGGTTTGTTTTCTTTTTATTGCATTTTAAGAGTTTATATTCTGAATACAAATCCTTTATCAGATAATTGATTTATGTAATTTTCTACCAGTCTGTGGCTTATTTTTTTCATTTCCTTAACAATGCCTTTCAAAGAGCACAAATTTTTAATTTTAATGAAATCCAACCTACCAGTTTTTCTTCTGTGGATCTTATTTTTGGTGTGGTAGCTAAGAAATCTTTGCCTAAAACCAAGATCATAAAGATTTTCTCCTAGGTTTTCTTCTGGAAGTTGTATAGTTTTAGGTTTTGCATTTAAATCTATAATTCAGCATGAGCTCATCTTTTAGTATGGTAAACAGGGTAAGTCAGAGTTCTTTGTTTTTAACTGTCCCTTTTTTGAACTTTTTTTTTTAACTGTCCTTTCTCCACTGAATTGCCTTTGCACTGTTGTCAGAAATCAGTTAATCATTCCTGGGACAGTTGCTTATCTCTGTAATCCTAACAGGTTGGGAGCTGAGTGGGAGGATCACTACAGGCCAGGAGTTTGAGACCACCCTGAGCAACACAGTAGACCCTGTCTCTAAAAAAGAAAAAAAAAGTTTTCAACTAGCCAGGCATTGTGGTACATTCATGTGGTCCTGGCTACTCAGGAGGTTAAGGCAGGAAGATATCTTGAACCCAGAAGGTCAAGGTTACAGTGAACTATGATTGTGTCATTTTAGTCCAACCTGGGAAACAGAGCAAGACTTTGTCTCTTAAAAAAAAAAAGATTGGCCAGATGTGGTGTCTTACACCTGTAATACCAGCACTTTGGGAGGTCAAGACGGGCAAATCACGAGGTTAGGAGCTCAAGACCAGCCTGGCCAACCTGGTGAAATCCCATCTCTACTAAAAATACAAAAAATTAGCTGGGCATAGTGATGGGCGCCTATAATCCCAGCTACTCAGGAGGCTAAGGCAGGAGAATTGCCTGAGCCCAGGTGGCAGAGATTACAGTGAGCCAAGATCATGCCATGTATTCCAGGCTTGGCAACAGAGCAAGACTCTGTCTCAAAAGAAAGAAAAAAATTAATCGTGTGTATAGGTTTATTTCTTTGCATTTGGTTCTTCTCCATTGATCTATTTGTCCAGCTTGATGCCAGTACTACACTGCCTTAATTACTATAATTTTATAATAAGTCACGACATCAGGTGATGTAAGTCCTCCAGCTTTCTCCTTTATCAAAGTTATTTTGGCTATTCTAGGTCCTTTGCATTTCCGTATGAATTAAAAATTGGTTTTCTACCCCAAAAATCCTATCAGGATTTTTATTAGGATTATGATGACTCTATAGATCAACTGGAAGACAATTGCCATCTTAAGAGTATTCTGTTTTCCAATCCATGAGCATAATATACTTTCATAATTTATTTAGTATTTTAATTTCTCTCAGCAATGTTTTGTGGTTTTCAGTATATAGATATTGCACATCCTTTGTCAGACTTACCCCTGTGTCATAACTTTTGATGCTATTATAAATGATATTTAAAATTACAATTTCCAATTGTTCATTGCTAATCTATAAAAAATACAGTTGATTGTTGTATATTGATTTTATATCCTGCAATCTTACTAAACTCACTTATTAGTTCTAGTAACTTTTTTGTAGGTTCCATAGGATTTTCTATATAATCATGTAACCAGCAAATGCAATTTTACTTATTCCTTTTCTATTTGGATTCCTTTTTCCTTCTTACTGTAAAATTGCTGAATAGAAGTAGGGTGAGAGTCAACTTGCCTTGTTCTTAAACTTTTAATAAGAATGCATTCAGTCTTTCACCATTAAGTATGAAGTTAGCAGTGGGTTTTTGTAGATGCCCTTTATCATGTTAAAGAAGTTTCTTCTGTTTCTATTTTGTTTGCTAATAGAATGGATGTTGGATCTTGTCAAACGGTTCTTTTTCAGTCTGCTAATACGGTTTAATTGCACTGATGATTTTTCAAATATTAAACCAGCTTCACATTCCTGGTAAACCCCACTTGGCTTATGATATTCTGTCTTTTCTGTATATTGATTGGAATTGGTTTGTTAGGACTCTGATAAGCATGCTTGCATCTCCATTTATTTTCCTTGTAATATTCTTGTCTGGTTTTGTTATAATACTTGTCTCCGAATACTTGAAAAGTATCCTCTCCTTTTCAAGTTTCTGGAAGCCTTGTATAGAATAGTGTGGAATTTCTTCTTACTGAAATGTTTGGTAGAATTCACCAGAGCTGTTATCTGGTCCTGGAGTTTTCTTTTGGAAGTTTTTTAAAAACAGACTCCATTTCTTTAGTAGATACAGAGTTATTAAGGTTATTCTTCTTGAGTGAACTTTGATAATTTTAAGGAATTTGTCCATTCCATCTAAGTTGTCAGATTTATTGGCACAAAGTTGTTTGTAATATTCTTTATCCTTTGATTATCTGGAAAATTAGTAGTGATAACACCTCTGTCATTCCTGATACTGGTAGTGTCTCCTCTCTTCCAGTCATTCTGCGAGAGGTTTATTAATTAGATGGATCTCTGTGAAGAATCAGCTTTTGATTTTATCGATTTTTCCCTCTTGTTTTTCCCTTTTCTATTTTCTTGATTTCTGTTCAGAATTTTGTTATTTCCTTTCTTCTGTTAAATTTGGGTTTAATTTTCGCCTTTCTAATTTGTAAGGTAGAAACTGAGGTCATTGACTTGAGACTTTTCTTCTTTTTGAATATTGTCATTAAGTGCTAAACATTTTGTAAGTCTTGCTTTAGGTCCATTGCAAAAATTCTGATATGTTGTGCTATCATTTTTATCCAGTTCAAAATATTTTCTGATTTTTTTTCTTTTTTAGACAGAGTCTTGCTCTGTCACCCAGGCTAGAGTGCAGTGACACGATCTCTGCTGATGGCAGCCTCCTCCTTCCAGATAATTCTCATGCCTCAGCCTCCCAGCACCACCATGCCCAGCTAATTTTTGTATTTTTAGTAGAGATGGGGGTCTCACTATGTTGCCCAGGCTGCTCTCAAACTCCTGAGCTCAAGTGATTCCCCCACCTCAGCCTCCCAAAGTGCTAGGATTATAGATTTTTCCAGATAACTTTTTGTTATTTATTTCTAGTTTATTTCCATTGTAGTCAAATAACATACTTGAATCCTTTTAAATTTTTTGTTACCCAGTATAATGTATTTCTTGGTAAATGTTATATGTGTTCTTTAAAAAAAAAAAAGAATGTATATTTGGCTGTTGTTAGGGGTTACATTCTATAAATGTTACATTCTATAAATTAAGTCAAGTTGGTTGATAGTATTGTTCTAGTCTTCTGTATCAGGGGTCTCCAACCTCCAGGCCACAGACCTTTACCACATGGCAAGAGGTGAATGGTCAGAGAGGGAGCATTACTGCTTCATCTCTGCCTCCTGTCAGATCAGCAGCATTAGATTCTCATAGGAGCACAAACCCTATTGTGAACTGCACATGTGAGGGATCTAGGTTGCACCTTCCTTATAAGAATCTAATACCTGATGATCTGAGATAGAACAGTTTCATCCTGAAACCTTCCCTCATGGTACCCTGAGGATCCAGTCCTTGGAAAAATTGTCTTCCATGAAACTGGTTCCTGGTGCCAAAAAGATTGAGGACTGTTGTTCTGTATCCTTACTAATCTTAATACTCTACCAAATGCCCTATGCCTTATGAGGTTTTTACTCTTTTAGGAGGGAGCAAGAGTTACTCTCAGACCTATGAGAGCTCTGAGGATTATTTTTTTAAATCCTTTTTAGTACTTCTAGCCCTGGCCTTGGGTAGTTTGTTCACATACATGTACTGATCAATACTCAGCCAAAGTCTTGGAGAGGTCAGTCTGCAGATTTCCTAAGTACTGTGCATATCCCCCCTTATATGTGGGGGATATATTTTTTTAAAACAGGGTCTCACTCTGTCACCCAGGCTGGAGTGCAATGGCGTAATCTTGGCTCACTGCAACCTCTGCCTCCTGGGTGCAAGAAATTCTCCTGCCTCACCCTCCTGAGTAGCTGAGATTACAGGCGCCTATCACCACGCCCAGCTAATTTATTTATTTTTAGTAAAGACGGGTTTTCACCAGGTTGGCCAGGCTGTTCAAACTCCTGACCTTAGGTGATCCATCCACCTCAGCCCTTCAGAGTGTTGGGATTACAGGCGTGAGCCACCACTCCTGGCAGGGGATACATTTCAAGACCTCCAGTGCATGCCTGAAATCGCAGATAGTACCGAACCCTATATATACTGTTTTTCCCTATATATGTGTCTATCATAAAGTTAATTTATAAATGAGGCACAGTAGGAGATTACCAACACTAGTAATAAAATAGAATACCTAACAATATGCCAGCAGCACTACTCTGGTGCTTTGGGGCCAGTATTAAGTAAAATAAGGGCTACTTGAACACAAACACTGTGATATGGTGACTGTCAATCAAAATAACTGAGATGGCCACTAAATGACTAATGGGCAAGTAGCTTATACAACTTCCATATACTTGATTCACATCTGGGGAGACAGAGTGAAACACTGTAAGATTTCATCAGGTTACTCAGAGTGGCACACAATTTAAAACTTATGAATAGTTTATTTCTCAAATTTTCTATTTAAGGTTTTCAGACTGTGGTTGACTGGGTAACTGTCACCAGGGAAAGCCAAACCATGGATAAGGGGAGACTGCTGTATTCCACAACCTGAGCTCCATCTCCACTTTGACTTTACTGAATTCCCAGTTTTATCTCCTGTTCAGGGAGATCACCATTGTCTCCCTGAATTTCTTCTCCTTATGTCTTAGCCTAGAAACTTTCTTCATACAGTACATTTGGGAATTGTTTGTTTCCCATCCCCAAGGGATCCCTGTCCTTCATGAGTGATGCCCATTGTCTTGGAAACTATTCTTTCATATATTTTAAACAGTTTTTTTGTTGTTTCTGACAGGAGGTTAAATCTGATCCCTGATACTCCGTCTTGCCTGGAAACACAAATCCATTTTCCTGATATTTTTAACATCATCTTTTTCTTAACTTTTATTTTAAGATTAGCAATATAATCACAGGTTTGTTACATAGGTAAACTTGTGTCATGGGGGTTGTACAGATTATTTCATCACCCAGGTATTAAGCCTTGTATCCATTAGTTATTTTTCCTAATCCTCTCCTTTCTTCCACCCTCCATGTTCCAAAAGGCCCCAGTGTGTGTTGATCCCCTCTATGTGTCCATGTGCTCTCATCATTTAGCTTCTACTTACAAGTGAGAACATCCGGGGCTTGGTCTTCTGTTCCTGTGTTAGTTTGCTAAGGATAATGGCCTCCAGCTCCATTCATGTCCCTGCAAAGAACATTATTGCATTCTTTTTTATGGCTACATAGTATTTCATGATCAATATCTACCACATTTTCTTTATCTAGTCTACCATTGATGGGCATTTAGGTGGATAGTGCTTCAGTGAACATACCTGTGCATGTGTCTTTATAATAGAATGATTTATATTCCTTTAGTTAACATCATCTTTGATAACCTACTTGTGTTGTATTTAGAGTAATGTCCGCTGTGATCATTTCCCTGTCCAATGGAGTTCAGAGATTCTAATAGTAAATATTGAGGAGCTGCCTTCCTCTTTATTAGATATTACCAGATTCTTTATCTGGATTCTCCCTTCACCATAAAAACAAAAGCGAATGCTTTATTAAGTACCTCCTATGCACCAAACATGTGTTAGGGGTTTTAAATATGTTACTTCATTTAATCTTTATGCTAACTCTGTGAAGAAGTAATTTTCTTCATTAGAGAGACGAGGTCATTGAAACCGAGGAGTTAAATAATTTGCCCAAGGTCACACAAGTAAGTGGCATAGTCAACATTCAAACCCAAGTTAGCCAGACCCCAAGACCCTGCTTTCTACTTCATGATTGTGTCATGATCATGAGCCCCTCAGAGGTTATTTTGCTGAGTACAAGAAGATAGCTGCCAAAGCCAACTCAAAAAGATTATCTTACCTGCCTTTGCAATAAGAGTAATAAGCCTTTTACAACATCTAAGACAGGAAAAATGTTAGTATAGCTGGAAAGAATAGTTTCGATTGAAGTTCTGTCAGGTGACAGGAAGAAAAGGAGATGAGAGAACAGTCCTTAAGCCACGGAGGAAGCACGTGATTTTAGAAATGCTGGGTCAAGAAAACAATGTAACAATTCGGTTAAAAGAGTGGAAGATGAAAAAGGAAGAAATTATTCTGAGATGACATGCTTTGGAAAGCAGCTAGAGCAATGCAGAAGCACATGACAGTGACCCCTATTGCTGGCACTACAGCCTTTTTATTGCCTTCCATGAGAATCCAAAAATCAACTCCAAATAAAGGAGGAAAAAAGGAATGTTTAGTGTCAACCAGGTTGCCAAGATAAAATGTTTTGGATTGATTCCCAGTGCCAAAGCACAGTACATGTATATTTTTGGAAACTTGTTCTACCCACATTTTTATAAAGATATGGGTGTTTTGTTTTGTTTTGATTTTTGTAATATCCACTGTTTTTAAAAATGCCTGTAACCTTTACTAGAATATGAAGGCAATGTCTTCTAAGTATATATAACTATGTTTAAAGTTAATTTTATGGCAATTTCTAACATGATTCTTTTTTGTGGCACAATGCCCTGTTGGAAAACATTAGAATCATAAGTCTATGATTCTGACTATTTTGCTCATATCTATTGAGTGACAAAAGACTCAATATGATGTGAGACTGTTTTGCTACTGACCTGACAGTAGATGAATAATTTCTAAGACATAGCACAGGATTTTCTCGCTCAGCTATGGAGAATTTTCAGTAAATTTATCAATGAGAATATTTCAGCATATTTGAAATGGTGGCAACAAATGTGTCAGGAAAAATGTATAATTTATTCTTCTAGAACTCTCCACAATTCTGTAGAATTTTTCCCTTTTACTTTTAGTTGATACATAATTAATTGTACATGTTTATGAGAAATAGAGGGACATTTTGATACATGTATAGAGTGCTACAGAATTTTATTAGAGAAACAGTGGTTAAGAGGAGAGTCCGTCTTAAAATTTCAGTGATAATTACTCAACAGAAAGCCCTTTAATTCATGAAAAAGTAGAACTTAACAGCTAGGCAGCGTGTACTTTTGGACTCATTGCATCCCAGGAAGTCTCCCTTGACTCCTCTCCAGTGGCCTCTTCCACATTCCCAGGGCCATGCACTTGGCACCTCCTTGTAGTATCCTTTGCTCTAGATTGTGAACCAGTGGAAGGAGACACTGTGTTCTTCCTTTTCCATCCATCAAAGAGGCTAGCATAGTTTTCATACAGTAGATATTTGATACTTTAAGTAATTTATTTAATGGCTCTCCTATGAAGGCCAGTCCTGCCTGTTCATTCTTTGTAACCTTAAATGCGTAAACATTGGCGCCTTTGTATGTTTGAATATGGGAAAAAGAGAGATAAGTGCTTGTGAAAAAGCCAAATAAGCAAAAAACAAATCTTAGAAGCTGTTTTGTTTTTTCTTTATTAGGTTATTGATTTAAAAAGTAAAGCATGCTCATTCTACTAGTTCCAAGAGTATAGATGTATATAAAAAGCAAGTCAGGGCAAACATGGTGCTGTGAGTGGTGCGGAGCTTGCGGGCAGTGCTCTGCAACCTGCACGTGGTCCAGTCATCCACCACATCCTGCCTGCCAAGGCCCTCGCAGCTGGGGGTGGGTGCCGTCCAGACACTGAGCATGGAATCCATTCTGCTCTCAGTGTGTAAATTCACAAAACAACGTGAATGGATAACAACAGAAAGTGATACTGGAACAGTGCGAATCAGCAATTTTGCACAGGAAGCGTTGGGAAACATTGTTTACTGTAGTCTGCCTGAAATTGGGACAAAATTGAACAAACAAGATGAATTTGGTGCTTTGGAAAGTGTGAAAGCTGCTAGTGAACTCTGTTCTCCTTTATCAGGAGAAGTAACTGAAATTAATGAACCTCTTGCAGAAAATCCAGGACTTATAAACAAATCTTGTTATGAAGATGGTTGGCTGATCAAGATGACAAAGTAACCCTTCAGAACTAGATGAACTTATGAGTGAAGAAGCATATGAGAAATATATAACATCTATTGAGGAGTGAAAGTGGAACCCCTAAATAAACTAGTATGAAATAACACCAAAAATTAAATAAATAAATAAAAATAAAAAGCAAGTCAGTCATTTCTTCTATTCTCCAGTCTTTATTCTTCTCATTCTGCCTTCCACTGTCAGATATGTATGCTCATATAAATATTTATAGGGCCGGGCGCGGTGGCTCACGCCTGTAATCCCAGCACTTTGGGAGGCCGAGGTGGGCGGATCACGAGGTCAAGATATCGAGACCATCCTGGTCAACATGGTGAAACCCCGTCTCTACTAAAAATACAAAAAATTAGCTGGTCATGGTGGCGTGTGCCTGTAATCCCAGCTACTCGGAGGCTGAGGCAGGAGAATTGCCTGAACCCAGGAGGCGGAGGTTGCAGTGAGCGGAGATCGTGCCATTGCCCTCCAACCTGGGTAACACAAGCAAAACTCCGTCTCAAAAAAAAAAAAAGGCCGGGCGCGGTGGCTCAAGCCTGTAATCCCAGCACTTTGGGAGGCCAAGGCAGGTGGATCACGAGGTCAAGAGATCGAGACCATCCTGGTCAATAAGGTGAAACCCTGTCTCTACTAAAAATACAAAAAATTAGCTGGGCATGGTGGCACGTACCTGTAATCCCAGCTACTCGGGAGGCTGAGGCAGGAGAATTGCCTGAACGCGGGAGGCGGAGGTTGCGGTGAGCCGAGATTGCGCCATTGCACTCCAGTCTGGGTAACAAGAGCGAAACTCCATCTCAAAAAAAAAAAAATTATATATATATTATTTATATTTGCTATATTACAGACAGTGCTCTAGCAAATGCCTGAGGATCTAACTAATTTTTACACTCTATACCATTTAAATTGATAGACATCTTCTAGCTATGATGGGTAATACACCTTGAAACTGGGTTCAAAAATTACTTTCCTTGTGTTACATTTCAGAAGAGTGTGCCTTTCATGTTTGTTCATCTGTGTGTGGTAAAATATAAAATATGCCAATTTACCATTTTAAGTGTAAGTTTAGTAGCATTAAGTATATTCACATCGTTGTGGAACCATCCCCACCACTCATCTCCAGAACTCTTTTTTTTTTTCTTTTTTTGAGACAGAGTCTTACTCTGTCACCTAATCTGGAGTATAGTGGCACAATCTTGGCTCACTGCAACCTCTGCCTCCTGGGTTCAAGTGATTCTCCTGCCTCAGCCTCCCAAGCAGCTGGGATTACAGGCACCTGCCACCACGCCCAGCTAATTTTTGTATTTTTAGTAGACACAGGGTTTCACCATGTTGGCGAGGCTGGTCTCAAACTCCTGACCTTAGGTGATCCACCTGCCTCAGCCTCCCAAAGTGCTGAATTACAGACGTGAGGCACTGTACCTGGATCATCTCCAGGACTCTTTTCATCTAGCAGAAGTAAAATTCCTTGCCCATTAAGCAATAACTCTGTATAACCCAGCACCTGACGATCACCATTCTGCTTTCTGTCTCTATGAATTTGACTAGGTACCTCATATAAGTGGAATCAGAATATTTTATCCTTTTGCAACTGGCTTATTCCACTTAGCATAATGGCCTCGAAGATCACATGTAGCATGGGTCAGAATTTCCCTCCTTTTTAAGACTGAATAAACTGGGCATGGCGGCGTGTGCCTGTAGTCACAGTTACTTGGGGGTGGGGTGGGGGAGGGCAGCTGAGGTAGGAGGATCCCTTGCATCCAGGAGTTCAAGGCTGCAGTATGCTATGATCGCACCATTGCACTCCAGTTTGGGCAGCAGAGTGAGACCCTCTCTAACCAGACAGACAGATAGTAGATAATAGTCAGATAGATAGATAGATAGATAGAGTGAGACTGGATGGATGGATGGATGGATGGATAGATAGGTAGATAGATAGGCAGGCAATAATACTCCATTGTATGTATGTACCACATTTTTATTTGGTTTGTGGTATATACATACATTTTATTTGTTTATTCATTCATCTATCAGTGGACGCTTGAGTTGCTTCTACCTTTGAGAATAATGTGGCTATGAACATTGGTTTACAAATATCTGTTCAAGTCTGTGCTTTCAGTTCTTTTAGGTATATACCTAAAATGGCATTGCTGAATTATGTGGTAATTCTGTGTTTAATTTATTGAAGAAATACCTCACTGTTTTTCCATAGCAGCTGTACCATTTTACATTCCTACTAGCAGTGTATAAAGGTTCCAGTTTTTCCACATCCTTGTCAACACTTGTTTTTTTCTGTTTTTTTTAAATGTAATAGTACCCTAATGGGTATGAAATGGCATCTCATTGTGCTTTTGAATTGCATTTCCCTAATGATTAGTGATATTGATCATATTTTCATGTGCTTATTGGCTGTTTGTATATCTTCTTTGGAAAGATATCTTTTCAGATATTTTGTCCATTTTTAGTTGGGTTACTTGTTTGTTGTTGTTCAGTCTTAGGCATTCTTTATAGATTCTGGATATTAGTCCCTTTTAAGTTCCATGATTTGCAAATACCTTATCCCATTCTGTGGGTTGCCTTTCACTCTATTGTCCTTTGATGCCTACATATTTTTTATTTTGATAAGGTTCAATTTATTGTTTTTTTCTTTTATTGCCTATGCTTTTGGTATCATATTTTAAAAATTGTTGCCAAATCCAGTGTCATAAAGTTTTTTCCATATGTTTTCTTTTAAAGTTTTATAGTTTTAGTTCTTCTGTTTAGGTCTTTGATCCATTTAGTTTTTTCTGTGTATGGTATAAGGTAAGATTTCAACTTCATTCTTTTACATGTGGGCATCCAATTTTTCCAGCAACATTTGTTGAAAAACTGTCCTTTGTTCCACTGAATGGTCTTGGCATCCTTGTTGAAAATCATTTAGTCATGTATGTGAAGGTTTATATCTGGGCTTTCTAGTCTCGAACTCATTTTTTAAAAAACGTTTAAGTGCAAGGGTACATGTGCAGGTTTGTTATATAGATAAACGTGTGTCAAGGGGGTGGGTTTATTGTACAGATTGTTTCATTACCCAGGTACTAAGCCTTGTACCCAATAGTTATTTTTTCTAATCCTCTCCCTCTTCCCACCATCTGCGTTCATTCAAGTAGGCCCCAGTGTCTGTTGTTGCTTCTTTGTGTCCATGAGCGCTCATCATTTAGCTCCCACTTATTAGTGAGAACATATGGTATTTGGTTTTCTGTTCCTGCATTATTTACTAAGGATAATGGCCTCCAGCTCTATCCATGTTACTGCAGAAGATCATTATTTTTGTGGCTGCATAGTATTTCATGGTGTATACGTGCCACATTTTCTTTATTCAGCTTGTCATTGATTGGTATTTAGACATTGATTCCACATCTTTGCTATTGCTATTATAAATAGTGTTGTAATGAACATACACATGCGTCTTTTTTTTTTTTTTTTTTTTTGGAGACAGTCTCACTCTGTTACCCTGGCTGGAGTGCACTGGCACAATCTTGACTCACTGCAGCTTCCACCTCCCAGGTTCAAGCAATTCTTGTGCCTCAGCCTCCTAAATAGCTGGATTACAGTCACACACTACCACGCCTGGCTAATTTTTATATTTTTAGTAGAGACATGGTTTCACCATGTTGCCAGGCTGGTCTCGAACTACTGACCTGAAGTGATCCACCCACCTCAGCCTTCTAAAGTGCTGGGATTATAGGCGTGAGCCACCATTCCCAGTCCATGTGTCTTTGGACAGATGATTTTTGACTTTGTAAATAATAGTCATTCTCAGCCAGGCATGATGGGTCACTCCTCTAATCACAGCATTCCAGGAGGCCAAGGCAGAAGGATCACCTGAGCCCAGGAATTAAAGACTAGCCTAAGCAACATGGTGAAACCCCATCTCTACCAAAAAAAAAAAAAAAATAGCCAGGCGTGGTGGTGCATATAGTCCCATCTCTTTGGGAGGCTGAGGAAGGAAGATTACTTGAGTCCAGGAGGTCGACACTGCAATGAACCGTGATTATGTCACTACACTCCAGCCTGGGTAACAGAGCAAGACCCTATCTCAAAAAAAAAAAAAAGCCACTCTGACTAGTATGAGATGGTATCTCATTGTGGTTTTGATTTACATTTTTCTAATGATATTGAGCGTTTTTTCACATACTTGGCAAATTTTATTTTTTATGAGTGTTACTAATCTATAATATGGATACATCAGAGTGCATTCAAACATTCTTCTGTTGATGGACATATAGATTGAGTCCAGGCTTTTGTTACTACAGGCAGTGTTGCAGTAAACATCTTAAAATATGTAGTCTTATACCTTGGTGCTTTTATTTTCCCATGATGTATTCATAAAAGTAGAATTGCTAGATCAAGTGGTATGTTTAGTTTTTAATTTCAGTAGACAGGTTATTTTTTCAAAAGGATAAATGAATTCATATTTCTGTCAGCCATAAATAATCCTGTTCTCCACCTCCTTGGTAGCACTTAGCAACCTTTTTTTTTTTTGAGACAGAGTCACACTCTGTCACCCCAGCTAGAGTGCAGTACAGCAATCTTAGCTCACTGTAGCCTCCACCTTCTGGATTCAAGCAATTCTCCTGCCTCAGCCTTTCAAGTAGCTGGGACTCCAGGCATGTACCACCATGCCTGGCTACATGTTTTTCTTTCTATTTTTAGTAGATATGGGGTTTCGCCATGTTGACCAGGCCAGGCCTGAAACTTTTTTAATGTTTACTAACATGATCAGTTAAAATTTAGAGGCCTTTGTCAGTCAGTACTTAACAGTGAAAAGTGAAAGGATACTGATAAATATTGCTTAGGTATTTGACAGAAACTTCCCTCTTGATTTAAGAAAACAAATCTCTGTCACTGTGCACAGTGGCTCATACGTGTAATCCCAGCACGTTGGGAGGCTGAAGTGGGCGGATCACAAGGTCAGGAGATCAAGAGCATCCTGGCCAACATGGTGAAACCCCGTCTCTATTTAAAATACAAAAATTAGCTTGGTTTGGTGGCGTGTGCCTGTAATCCAAGCTACTCAGGAGGCTGAGGCAGGAGAATCACTTGAATGCAGGAGGTGGAGGTTGCAGTGAGCCAAGATCGGGCCACTGCACTCCAGTCTGGCGACAGAGCTAGACTTGGTCTTAAAAAAAAAAGAAGGCCGGGTGCTGGCTCACGCCTATAATCCCAACACTTTGGGAGGCCAAGGCGGGTGGATCACGGGGTCAAGAGATCGAGACCATCCTGGTCAATGAGGTGAAACCCTGTCTCGACTAAAAATACAAAAATTAGCTGGGCACGGTGGTGCATGCCTGTAGTCCCAGCTACTCGGGAGGCTGAGGCAGGAGAATTGCTTGAACCCAGAAGGCGGAGGTTGCGGTGAGCTGAGATTGTGCCATTGCACTCCACTGTGGGTAACAACAGTGAAACTCCGTCTCAAAAAAAAAAAAAGAAAGAAAGAAAAAAAAAATCTATTCTAGGCCTGGTTCAGTGGCTCATGCCTGTAATCCCAGCATGTTGGGAGGCCAAAGCGGATGGATCACTTGAGGCCAGAAGTTCAAGAACAGCTGAGCCAACATGGTGAAACTCCATCTCTACTAAAAATACAAAAAAATTAGCTAGGTGTAGTGATGGGCACCTGTAATCCCAGCTACTCGGGAGGCTGAGGCACTAGAATCACTTGAACCTGGGAGGCAGAGGTTGCTCCAGCCTGGATGACAGAGCGAGACTTTCAAAAAAACACAAAAAACTCTGTTCTCTCATAACATGAAAAATGTAAGTGTAAAAGATAGTCATTTTTATGTAGAGTTAAAAGGCAAATTAACATTTTGAAACAATCAGATTTTAAGTGTTTTTCCTGCTTTCAGCCATTTTCTTGAAGTAAGGAAACTAGCCATTGGTTTCTAATTTTTCTTAGCTTAATGCAGATACTGAAAGAGAAGAAGGAGAAGAGTTTGAAGATAACATGGATGTTTTCGATGATAGCAGTTCCAGCCCTTCTGGCACCTTAAGAAATTATCCACTCACCTGCAAAGTTGTTTATTCCTACAAGGTTTGTATTTCTCCAACATATTGTTATTAAATTCTGATTAACTGTGAGGATACACATGACTATCCATCCAGTCTCTCAAGCAGTACTTAGCATAAAATTGTTATTAGGTTAACAGTATAACAGAATGGTGATGAGTTTAGCCTCTGACTTGGCGTGTTTCACTTGCTACTCCCTCTGCCTAGAACTCTTTTTTTTCCCTCAAATCTCTGTTGGTTGCCCCTTGCTCCTCATTGAAGCTCAGCTCAAACAGTGCCTCCTAAAATCACCCATAACAACCTAAATAAATAACCAACTCCTCAATCACGACTCGTTATCACATTGCCTCTTTTATTTATTATATAGCACTTCTGCCCAGCCAAACTTACTCTTATTTATTTTCATATTTCTTTGACATTCCACTAAAGGTCCATGAAGGCGAAAATTTTGTCTGTGTATGTATACCTTGTCTGCCGGTCTTCAGCCCCAAGGATGATGGCCAGCTGTAGTGGGTCATCAGTAAATAATTGTAGGATGAATACATGAATATTGGAAGAGAGGCGTGAATTCATGAATCTTCTCTTGCCCCTGTTCTAGTGGAGGCATGCATGAGAAGGGGCAATGCGGAAGGCTATCAGAAAGGGAAGGCCTGGAGAGAATCCACCTGTCATGCACTGGACAGATTTACTGATTTACCGCCACATCCCTGTGTAGCCAAAAGGTGGCAGTATTCACTCCTCAATATCAGTGATTCCCAGATTTGTTTTGAGTTTAACATCCTTTCATTTTATATTTAAATTCATAATACTTCCTGTTCTTTGAAAGTGTTAGCATTTTTTTCCCAATGTAAATTGTTTTGATAATCTTTTGAGAATTTGAAATCATCTCAGATACTTGGAAAGGTATTACAGGATATTATAAAACTAGCGTTGGAATTGTTTCCTAATACCACCTCCCATTATTATATTTACTTGAACATCCCAAAACTAAAATTTAAGGTCCTTAAATAGAGAGATTCCTAAGTGTCCAAGTGATTTTAAACTGTTGACATTCATTCAACATTCTCTCTGTTGGCATATCCCAGGCACTTCCCTGCATTAGACTATGAACATCTATTTAGTCAGTTTATCATTGAATAAACATATAGAGTGCCCAATATGTTATATATTTGGGGGATACCAGAATGAATGTGACTTTTTCTCTCCCCTCTAGGAATGGACAGTCTAGGAAGGGATAAATAATTGGAAAAATAGAACAAGTGTGAAAAGATTTATAGTAAAGGTAGAGCCACTAACTCTACCTGTGATCATTGGGAGAGATTTTATGAGATGGCATCTAAATTGGGTTATGAGATTTAAGACCTTTCTAGATGCAGTGAGAAGGTAGGGAAAGAGCCTTCTAAGCAAAGAGAACAGAAGGTATAGAGACAGAGTGTGATGAGAGTGTGGGGTGTTCAGGAAGTGTTAAATTCAGTGGAGCATCCTCAGGAGAACAGAGGAGCTGTGCGTAAAGGTGTTTGTTATCAGATAGTAAAGGGCCTCGTGTACCAGACTTAGAGGTTTGGTTTTTATCTTGGCTGGGAAGATCCTTAGATGGCCTGAAATCAGATTGGACCTGTATGAAGGCAACCTGGTCATGGAATAGATATTCTAGAGGATAGATTAGAATAGAGAAGGACTGACTTTAATCATAATTCATATAGTCCAGACCAAAAGGAGGCCTCAAATAATCTGGTGAGAACAAAGAAAGCTATATTTAATGGATAGAGTTGGCCAGGCACAGTGGCTTACACTTGTAATCCCAGCACTTTGGGAGACCAAGGCGGGTAGATCACTGAGGTTAGGAGTTAGAGACTGGCCTGACCAATACAGTGAAACCCTGTCTCTACTAAAAATACAAAAACTAGGTGGGTGTGGTGGTTTGCACCTGTAATCTCAGCTATTAGGGAGGCTGAGGCAGGAGAATCGCTTGAACCCGAGAGGTTGAAGCTAGCCAAGATTGCACTCCAGCCTGGGTGACAGAGCAAGACTCTATCTCAAAAAAAAAAAAGAAAAAAGGTTAGAGTCAGAAGCCTTAATTAAGAATGTTATTCACTTTTGACCCTATTAGCATTCATCCTAAGGAAATAAATCATAATACAGAAAAATGTTTTGGATAAAAAAATGTCCTTTCATATAGTACTGCTTTATAATATATGGCACTTCTGCCCAGCCAAACTTAATTTTAGTTTTCATATTTCTTTGTCTGACTCCCCACTAAAGGTCTATGAAGGGAGAAATTTTGTCTCTGTATGTTTACCTTGTCTGTGTGTCTTCAGCCCCTAGGACAATGCCAAGCATGTAGTAGGTCATCAGTTAATAATTGTGGAATGAATACTTGAATGATAGAAAGAAGACATGAACGAATGAATCTTTCCCTTGCCTTCATTCTGATACAATTATCAATGAGGATAATAGAGCTCATGACTGGGTGTGGTGGCTCATGCCTGTAACCTCAACATTTTGGGAGGCCAAAGTAGGAAGATCACTTGAAGCCAGAAGTTTAAGACCAGCCTGGGCAACAAAGCAAAACCTGGTCTCTACAAAAAAAATTTTTAAAGTAGCTGGGCATGGTGGCACATGCCTGTAGTCCTAGCTATTCTGGAGGCTGAGGCAGGAGGATCACTGGAGCCCAGGAGATCAAGACTGCAGTGAGCCATGATTACACCATTGCACTCCAGCCTGGGTGACAGAGTGAGACCTTGCCTCTAAAAAATAAATTTAAAAAGATTAAATTTGGCAGTCCAATGAGAATAATTAAACTAGACATTCATATACTATAGCTATAACATATAATATTATGAAGATCATTGAAATTTATATTAGAGTGTTTCCACCAGGCTGGGTGGATCACCTGAGGTCAGGAGTTTGAGACCAGCCTGACTAACATTAAGAAACCCTGTCTCTACTAAAAATACAAAAATTACCAGGGCATAGTGGCACATGCCTGTAATCCCAGCTATTCGAGAGGCTGAGGCAGGAGAATCGCTTGAACCTGGGAGGCAGAGGTTGTGGTGACTGGAGATCACGCCATTGCACTCCAGTCTGGGCAACAAAAGTGAAACTCTGTCTCAAAAAAAAAAAAAGAGTTTTTCTATATAAGAAGAAACCCTTATGTCCTAATATCAAATTAAAAGGTAGGATACCAAATTGTATGTACAATGATATCTCAATGAATGTGTTTTTGCAATGAATGTGTATGCCTTTCTGCAATGAATGTGTATGATACAATCAGGAAAAGCATATTGTTTTAAAAGAAATACAGGAAATTTGGAGAGAGATTGTCAACTCTGGTTGTCACTGGATACTAGGACTTGAGACAGTATAAGAGCATGTGTGTATTTAATAACAATTTACTGCTCACTTACTGTCTTTAGTTGGGGTAAGTGAGAAGAAATATGTCCCTATCTAATTAAGTGTTTCTACTAGGAAGCTCACAAGGACAAGCTCACTAGAGCATCATGGTAGTCAGTGTTACGGTACGCTCAGAGCCTTTTAAGAACAAGAGGAGGAGCAACTTACTCATCATGGGTAATCTAGGAAAACATACACTCGGTCTCAAATCAAAATTAATCGTAACTACTATTTATTTGTTTATTTGTAATCTCTTCAATAACCCTATGAGGAAGATATTATCAAACACTCCATTAATTCAACAAACAGTGCTTGAGCACCTCCCATGTATTAGTGCTGTGGGCTTTTCTAGGCTCTGGGATATAGCATTGATCAAAAGAGACAAAAATTTCTGCCCTCATAGAGCTTATATTCTAGTAGGAAAAAAGAAAACTGAGGTTCAAAAACATCTTAGGTCACTTGCCCATAAAAACATACTGAAGCTGGACTTAAACCCACAGTAATCTAAGTCCATTCATCAGATAGGAAAGAGGGAACGGAGCCTGCTGGACAGAACACCTAAAAGCATGGAGGCAAGGAAGAACATGGTATGCTCAGAGAACAGGAGTGTGTGCAGGGGCCAAAGCGTCAGGAGGCCCACAGAGACCAAACTCTGCAGGGTCTTGATTGCCATGCAACGGACTTGACCTTGTAAGGTGAAAGAATTGGTTATCACTGCATTAGGATGGGATGATCAAGCTAGTGTCTGCTTACATTGGACAACTAGCACTGCAGTGTTGAAAAACATGCATGGACCTCCATGCCTTTTTTTTTTTTTTTTTGAGACGGTCTCACTCCATTGCCCAAGCTGGAGTACATTAGCATGATCTTGGTTCACTCCAACCTCTGCCTCCCTGTTCAAGTGATCCTCCCACCTCAGCCTCAGCCTAGAAGCTGGGATTACAGGCACACACCACTACACCCAGCTAATTTTTTGCATTTTTCATAGAGACAGGGTTTCTCCATGTTGCCTAGGCTGGTCTCAAAGTCCTGGCATCAAGTGATCCACCCACCTCACCCTCCCAAATGCTTGGATTACAGGCATGAGCCACCTCATGCAGCCTCTCCATAGCTTTTTATAAGGGCAGCAGTATATTTAAAAATGTGTTACCTTCCCTGGTTTGCTGTCACACACATTAATGTCTGGTTGTGTTGATACTTTTTAGGTCTTGCCATGGAAAACATTTTTATTACAAAAGCGCCTTTTGCTGTCATATTCAAGGCATAGTATGGTTTCAGAGTAGGGAAGCAATTCCACTGGAAAAGCTTTCGAGTAAATGAGAGGGTTTTTTCCTCATATTTTGAGATAAGACGTAATTTAAAATCTGGCCTTGGTGTATTCTGTGACTGGTTAGCCATCCTCAATATTATTTTTCTGTCTCAGGGAGCTAATGACAACATTCAGAATCTGGGTTTTGATTAAATATTTTAATGTCCATGAAATGGGAAGTGAATCTTGAAAATGACCCCTTTTTTGCCTTATTTTGTTTGTGTAACTTGGAGTTAATTTTACACTTTGAGATTGTGAGATTTGAAAAGTTTTATGGTCTTAGGTGATGGTTTTAACTGATCTTGGGTCTTGGGGAAAGCTTTTAATACTGTTTTCTAGAGAGCCAGAAGCCAGCAGCCCCTGCCTATCACACATGACAGGGAAGGCTCTTAGGAAGCAAAGCCACATGGACTTTCCAGCTCCTCTGTGGAGCTTCAGAGAGTTTTCTCACAGATTTGGCATCTCAAGGGCAACATGTGGGTGGCTGATGCTGGTGGACTGCTGCTGTCAGGGATAATGAAACCATTACAGATAGCAGCTTGTGCAGTAGAACACAAGTGGATCAGCCCAGTCTCCACAGTTAAGTTGGAGCATAAAAAGTCCAAACCATGACTGATCTCAATCATTTCCTTTCCTACAATTTTCTTCTTTTGACCACTGCTTTACAGTGATTCCAGATCAATCCTAGGCACTGCACCCACAGTCATCAAATTCATGTACATAGTTCTTTGCATTTTCACTGCATGCTTGTCCATGGCAGCCCTCTGGTAGCAGTTCCAATTCAGTGCCTTCTCCTTTGCCTTTGCTTCCCAAATCATCACAGTTCTATGCTTCTTCATCCCACATTGACTCTCACATCATCCAGAGAATGGCAAGATTGTCATTTTAAAGAAATGGATGCATCAAGTTGAATAGCTTGATACAGAAGCTGGAGTTGGAACCTGGATCCTCTGCTTCCAGGAAGTGCTCTTTTTTGTTTGTTTGTTCAGAGACAGTGTATCGCTCTGTTGCCCAGGCTGGAGTGCAGTGGCATGCTCATGGCTCACTGCAGCCTCAACCTCCCAGGCTCAAGCGATCCTCCTACCTCAGCTTCCCGAGTAGTAGCTGGGGCTACAGGCACATTCCACTATGCCTAATTTTATTTATTTATTTATTTATTTATTTATTTATTTATTTATTTATTGGTAGAGATGGGATCTCGCTATGTTGCCCAGGCTCACATGTTCTGTTCATTGAAACTCATCACCTCATGAGGATTCAGTTCCTTCAGTTTTTGTTATGGTTTTACTTGTTTAGTTTTTTAAAGTAAAACTTCACTTCATTATGATAGTTTTACAGCATTTAAATTTTTATGTTCAACATGTTTCTCAAAATCATTTCAATATTTTGATCCCCAGTTTTTGTCATGATCAGCTCACATCTGCTCCTTATCTAACCTTTTTAATTTTGTCCATGACCATCCTACATTGCAGGCTTCTCAACCAGATGAGTTGACCATTGAGGAACATGAGGTGTTAGAAGTGATTGAAGATGGAGATATGGAAGACTGGGTAAAGGTATATTCCTTTGCTCATATCGCCCCTTCTTGTGACATTTTTAGGAGTTTGTTTTGGTCTTTGTTGTGCCCTGGCTGAATTGTGTGTGTAAACTTGTTTTGTCACATGTCTTTTACCCAGGCTCGAAATAAAGTTGGCCAAGTGGGTTATGTGCCAGAAAAGTACCTACAGTTTCCCACCTCGAACAGCCTCCTGAGCATGCTGCAGTCCCTGGCCGCTTTGGACAGTCGGTCACACACGTCCAGCAATTCCACAGAAGCAGAACTCGTTTCAGGCAGCCTCAACGGAGATGCCAGTGGTAAAGACTGAAACAAGGCACTCTTTATTTGGTCACATTTGACCTAAAAGCACAACTTTGCTCCTATCCTATAATATGCTTCCCTTTATTTGGTCACATTTGTCCTGTATAGTAGAATCCTAAAGTTGATCATCATCGAGTAAAAATATTACAACTTTAATCCTATTCTGTACGATGCTCTTTTAGTTGTCATGTGAGCATAGGGGTGGTTGCAGAAGCAACCAGCTGTCAATTATCTTACCAGATTTGTCTTTCTCTTGCTCCCTAGTCTGTTTTGTGAAAGCACTTTATGATTACGAGGGCCAGACAGATGATGAGTTATCTTTTCCTGAGGGAGCAATAATCCGTATCTTGAACAAAGAAAACCAAGATGACGATGGCTTCTGGGAAGGGGAATTCAATGGGCGGATTGGAGTTTTTCCATCGGTGCTAGTGGAAGAACTTTCAGCCTCAGAAAATGGTGACACTCCATGGATGAGAGAGATTCAGGTACATGAGAGGAGAAACAATTGAATTAAATGTTTAAAGAAAATTGCTCCCAAGCAGTCTATGGATTCACACAAAAGTGGGCTGCAGTCTCTGCCTTACCCTCACTGATCCTTGGTTACCAGTGTCTACAAAACTGCATTTGAGAAACCAAAGACTTGTCAGTCAGTCCCTTGTGGAATATGGCCATCCTCCCACACCTCCATCTTCCCACATTCTCATCCCTGAGTCGGTTAACCAGAATGCCAAATTATATGTGACATACCAAAGATCATTTTGGTGGAGAGAAAGAAAGAAACTGAAGAGAGAAGGCATTGCTCTGTGGTTAATTTATGTAGTAAAACTCTTAGCTGGCTCTCTCTCCCCCTCACTGTCAGAGCCTCCCTGCCTAGCCCAGGTCCTGCCAATCTATTTCAGAGAATTAATGAGCCTGCTAGAGTCCCCATTCCCCACTCAAGTGGCCCTAGACTTAGTTCATCACAGGGAAACAGCCTTTAAAGGAAACCCCTAATTCAGTCAGAGTTTAGTTTTTCCCCCTCAGGCATCTATCAGTGCATGCCAGGTAGGTAGAGAAAGAAGGAACGGGTTTGCTGACCTTGTTTGCATGGTGATTGTGATCCCTTAGCCTAACATGCATAAAACCTGTTTTGTGCTAGGTATTTTATCTTCACCCAAAGAAATCCAACTTGTCCCTTTTGTTGTTGTTGTTCTTTGCTAAATTTACTGAATTGACTAAATTGGTACATTTTCAATAGAACCCTAGAGAGTGACTTCACTTGGTAACTGTTAAAGATAAACTAAAATCAGTAATGTGATGAGATCTGTAACGGGCAAAAGTGAAGTGCAATGTAGAATTGGGGCTTAGGGTGGTTAATAATGCTCATTTGCTTCTAATGAGGTTGACAAGTTTCAGTAGTCAGCTTTGCTTCAGAGAAAAGGGATATATACAGAGCAGTCAGAGAAGCAGCCAGGCTCTCCATCCTGGGCTTGAGCACCTGGTAACCTCTCTTCCCTTTGCTGCAGATCTCTCCTTCCCCCAAGCCACACGCCTCCCTGCCTCCACTGCCATTGTACGACCAGCCTCCCAGCAGCCCCTACCCCAGCCCAGATAAGAGGAGCTCCCTGTACTTTCCCCGGTCTCCTTCAGCAAACGGTAAGGGTTTCCTGGGCAGGGTTCTAAATGCATTTTCACTTCAGAAATCTATATATTTGCCTGAAGGACAAACAAAACTGCATTCATTTTTTTTCTTTTTTCTTTTGGAGACAGGGTCTCACTCTGTCACCCAAGCTGGTATTCAGTGGCATGATCACGGCTCACAGCAACCTAATTCCTGGGCTCAAGTGATCCTCCCGCCTCAGCCTCCCAAGTAGCTAGGAATACAGGCATGCACCACCAGACTCAGCTAATTTTTGTATTTTTTGTGGTGACAGGGTATTATTCTGTCACCTAGGCTGGAGTGCAGTGGCGGGGTCGTAGTTCACTGCAGCCTTAAACTCCTGGCCTCAAGTGATCCTCCCACCTCAGTATCCCAAAGTGCTGTGATTACAGGGTTGAGCTACCCTGCAGGCCTTGCATTAGCATTTTTATTGCTCAACAGCTCATGTAAAATGAGCTTCTTTGGTTTTCTCCCTTAGAAAACAGCCTTCATGCTGAGTCACCAGGATTCTCACAGGCATCAAGGCACACTCCTGAGACCTCATATGGCAAACTACGACCTGTAAGTCTCCTATCTCACAGGATTATAGATTGCATAGTTCTTCCAAATTGAAAGTAAGGAATTAATGTTTCCTCTTTGCCTACATGTGTTTACCAACTGCCAAACAAGGATGAACTGGGTTTGGTAAGGTAAAAAGAGCTATTGAAAAGGAAGGCCATAGAAATCAACTCATCTTGGAACATTTAATCTACACTGGAACTTTTTTCATTGAGTCATGGTGAGATTGCAAGATGATGACTATGAAAGTGTATTTATATTAGAACAAGCTTTATGATCATTAAAGCGGGCTAATTGTGAAACACTTTTTTTAGTAAGCATTTAATTTTCCAGGCCTCTGTTTGCCTCTTTGACAAATATTGAGATGAAATAATAAGCTAACTTCATGGCCTCAAAGAACGTCTATTCTCAGGGTGAATATATTCTTGCAACGTCACCTGTACTCACCCTTCACTCTACTGCCATCTGCATTCCACCCATCACTGCACTCCAAGGTCATAACTTTCACATTGGTAATCCATTTGGATACTTTGCAATTTTGTTTTCCTTGACCTATTAGCTTTTTATAACATTCCTTTACCACTGGCTTCCTTTGGCTTCATTCATTCAGCAGTTGTGTATTGAGTGCCTTGTTAAGGATAGGAGTCTTTATCCCAAATGAGATAGGAAGCCGGTGTAAGGTGGTAAGCTGGACAGTGTTGTGGCTGATGCATTTTTAAAGCATCACTATGGCAGCTAAGTGGAGGATGGATGGAGGTGGCAGAAAGGACATAGGGAGCAATTAGGAGGCTGGAGCAGCATCCCAGAAAGAGGTGGGTAAGCATAGACTGGTGGGTAAGAGTGGGAACAGAGAGCAGTGGGCTGATGTGCTTCTCCACACTTGCCTCATTTGCTTTCTTCGTCTCTGGTCCTACCTTTCTGTGGTTTGCAGCCTGGCTTCCACCCATCTCTGCTGATTCTTCTGTGATTCTGTCCCTGGGCCGCTTCTCTTGAAGTTATTCAAAGCACTCTTGCCAAGTGACCTCATCTACTTCCGCAGCTAAGATAACCATTTATATATCAGCAAATCTGATTTATAACTGCCAATCCAATCTCTTCTCTGAGCTTCAGATTTGTGGATGTCTTAGTTTATATGTCCCAGAAACCCAAAACTCAGCAAGAGTGAGTTATGTTCCTTCCCAGACATGTTTCTACTCCCATATTGCCAATCTTGGTGGAACTCCCCATCCTACTGGTGTTCTGGCATAATTCTTAATACCTCCTTGCCCTGCCTCCCACAGTCACTCCCAAATCCTACCAGGTATACCTTGCAGACAGCTCACAAGTCTTTCCACTTTTCTACTTCCCCTACTGCCAGTACCCTAGTTTGGGCTATTGTCAACTCTCATTCAGAGGACTACAGAAGTCTCCTAAGTTGCCTTCTTGAACTCTTGCTTGCCTCTGATCTTTTCTCCAGTTGTTACCTGAGTCATCTTTTCACAGATCTGATATTGCTTAAAATCCACCAAAACCTCTTCTTTTGCATACAGAATAAAGCACAGATTTTTTTTTTTAGTTTTCTTTTTCTTCTTAAAGCACAGATTTTTAAAAATGCGTTTAATAAGGCCCTTCACAACTTAACCCCAGCCTACTTTCTAGCCTTATCTTTTGTAACTCTTCTCCCAAGACATGCTAAAATGTTTCATTTATCTAAGTGTTGCTCTCCCTTCCTTCCAACCAGACCTTTGGTTTGGAGGATGTGCTAGAATCTTAGTCATGGGACTCTTGTGCCCATGAGGTTTTTAGCCTAGGCAAGCAGCTGATTTGCGGGCTTGACATTTCATTAAGAACAGCTGCTTCTCAGTATAGGAAATAGTGAAGAGTAAAGCACATGCTTATAGCATTTTTGAGACCCCTAGGCTGCCCATGTCCTTAGACAGGTAAGTGATTAGGTTTTGGGAATGCTTAGGATACTGAGTCAGGAACTGACTGACAGTCTACATAATTGTTTCCTGCTCAGGTCCGGGCAGCTCCCCCTCCACCTACGCAGAATCACCGAAGGCCAGCAGAGAAGATTGAAGATGTGGAAATCACACTGGTGTGATGATGGGCTTCCCATCCATTACTGCTACAATCAAGGCCAGGCTTGGAGTTTGGCCAGTCTTGTTTTTTAGGCACCTTTGCATGATGATGACTCTTGAACAGAGCAAAAACAAGGAGGATTATGTGTGACTGGGTGGCCTGGTAGACTCCTCCTACGTTTTGAATATTTCGTGCCTTTTTGGTTGTTGTTATCATTTTCTATGTCATCTCTCCTACCATAGCACAAATCCTAGCGGACCCCAGGAGAAGAGAGGGGGGCATCCTCGTGCCTAACAGTGGTCCGTTTTTATATGAAACTCAAGACCAGGCCTCATTCCAGGGCACAGTCCCAAAATTACTGATCATGTGCACTTGTACAGTATATTACTGCGGCCACAAGACTGTTGCAAAGATTTTCATCTTTCTTCAAGTGGCTTTTGCTCATCTGATTGAGAATTAATCAGATCATGTTGGCTACATAAGGAAACAGAAGGAGGGATTTCAGGAGAGGCTGGCTCCTCCCCAAGGTTAGTCCCCAGACTGAGAAAGTGAAACCTTATTGGAAAATTGGACTGCCCTGAATTTAGCGCCAATTGCATTAACGCACATCTCTTCCACAACTAACAGACTTAAAATAATAGTGTCCTTCATATTAATATCTATGCCATTCATTTAGAATTAGCAGAGCTAATATGAAGGGGCTGAACTAGTAGCCACATCTTGTCCAACACATAGACTAATAGAAAGGAGCCTACAGCTAAAGCAGAAATGGAGTTTCCAGATCTGAAATTAGCCAATATAATGTTCTTTTCTATTTGGGTATTTTTCATCTTAATTTTTACAGCATATAGTCTTCTTACCAGTATCCTTAGAATCTGAATATCTAGATAAGTTAAGGATACATACCTGCATTGTTGAGCTTCTCTACTGGGGAGGCCCCTGGCATTATTTTATTCCCAAGCCAGCAGACCAGCCCAGACAGACAGGCTGTGGCTGGTCCAAACCAACTGCTACAGTGGAAAATGCAGCATCCAGGTCCCACTACCCTCATATTTCCTTGGAAGGAAGAACCTGGGGGACTGTGGAGGAAACCAGCTTCCTGTGAGAAAGGACTGAAGGATTGTGCACCCTGCACAACTAAAGATTGACCAGGAAAAGACAAATGTCTTCTATGTGTCACAGGGAAAGCCAGGAGTGACCTTCTCTGCAAGCCAGCAAGCCTGCAGCAGCAGATGCCCAAGTTGGGTGCTGGCTCTCTGCTGTCTGCTCCTGTGGAAGGTAGGGAGCGTGATAACGTGGGGACTAAGGGATGTTTACCAGTATGGGTTTTTTTTTCCCCCTTGATTAAGGAATCAAATTTGCAGAATTTAATCTAAAAGTTGTATTATGCTTTGAAAACTCCTTCCCTCCTAAGAATCTTAAAAAACTGGAAATGCTTGCCAAATGTCCCCATGGGATTTTTGACCAAAAGTAAGGTCATAGCTGAAGAAATTTTTTAGTTCTTTGATCACTTCAGTGACAATACCCATTGATGAATCTTCTCCATGATTTGGGGTTTTTTTGTTGTTGTTATTTTTTTACATTTCTTAACCTGTTGATCTATTTGAGGTCTTTGTGTTTATCAAACTTATTCTTAAGTTTAAAAAAGAAATTAAAAGGGTGGTTTTTAAGATTTTAAAGTTTGCTAACATATTAAAAATCTTCAAATGCTTACTAAATAGAGCAGTTCTTACCATCCAGTCTCGTATTCTCTCTTTAGCTAGCCAAATTGTCCTTGAATTTGGGTTTTCCACAGCCTCAGAGGGTTATTTGAAATCTTTTGTTATGTTTTAAATGTTTTGGAAGAGCTGCTAATTTTATTTTAAAAAACAAAGTTGTGAAAATATGCCTCCTTTTTCAAAAATAACCCCTCCATCCAGGACACAGAATTCAGCACCACAGTGCACAGGTCAGGGCTCAGAGGGAGCCTCTGTGCAGATGTGCTTTCTTTACAGTGGCTGTAAAAAATTTGTATTTATTATGTATAAAATGTTGAATAATAAAAAAATGGAATTATGTTTTCTAAGTTTTAATATAGAAAGATTTGGGTAAATAGACTTTTCCAAAAAGCCCATGCTTCTTATAAAGACATTTCTGGGCCCTGCTTTAAACCAATTAAAGACATAGAGAGGAGAAACTAAATTAATCCATCCATGAGACAAACAGTCCGTGAAGCCACCCATATGCTAGATGTAATATCCTGAGTACTAGAGATGGCAATAAATAGGTTATGGTCTTTGCTGTTCCCATGAGAAGAAAAATAAACATGTGAGGGACAGTACTATGGGACACATGCTAGAAAGGAGGGGCAGATAGCATAGAGGCAGCTGAGGAGGGAGCTCTGATTCAGTTGCTGGAGGAGTGAGAGGAAGGTCACTGAAGTCCCCATGCCGGATGTGACCACTGTCTTCCAGGAAGCGGGCAGTTTGGAGGCCTCTCCCCTTTCCTAAACCTCCACCCTAAGGAGTAATGAATCATGTGAAAGGAGATTTTATCTGTCCTACACGTGGATGGAGCATTCTTAGTTAAAGGCTGAGCCCCTCTGGCTTCTAGCCAGCCACACTGAGAACCAGGACACAACCTGTTTGGGGAAGGGCCCCACAGAAGCTGGGGACATGGAGTAAGCATTTTTTCCAGACATTTTCCTGTGCATAAGACTTATAAGTATACATACTGCTTGTTTATGTAAAAGTATGTTCCAGTATAAATGTTGGATAGATTCCTAAGTATGGAATTTGAGAAAAAGGGTATGTGTGTATTTAATTTTGTTAGATTTTGCCAAATTGGTCCTGTAAGAACTGTACCCATCTACACTCCCAACAGCAGATGGACTTGGGAGCCAGGAGGTCTGGGTTAAATCCTGGCTCCACCAATTGACAGCCATGGGGACTGAGCCTGTGTCCTCATCTGGAACCTGAGAAAAAGCCTGGCTCCAGGAAGGCCATATAAAGTGTGTGGCACAGGCTGGTCACCACAAACTCTTCTCACCATCACCTCTCCTGCTTCTTCTCAGTGTCCTTCCCTTCAGAACTAGGGTCCTTGATAGTTGGAATGTCTGAAAAAAATGCTTACTCCATGTCCCCAGCTTCTGTGGGGCCCTTCCCCAAACAGGTTATCATAAGGTTGTGCACAAGGTTGTCATAAGGCCCAGGGGAAAGAATGTGTGTGAAGTGCTCTACCAAAACTGTGGGAAGGGCTGTCAGGATACATTGAAATGTCATTTCCATCTTCTGCCTTCCCTACCAGTGAAAGCTGCTTTCAGTACTGAAGGTGCCATGTGACCAAGGGCAGAGCTGAGCTAACTGCCTCGCCTCAGCGTCATAGCTAAATTTTGGTCCCTTCATCACAGGAACTGACTTAATGGATGATACAATCAGGCCACACGTTCTCAGTACACCACCTAGATCCCCTTCCTCTCTGACCCATCACCCTAGCTATATCCACAAGCCAGAGACCCAGTTGGGAGGACATCAACTGACCTTAGCCCTGACCCTGCTTGATGGAAGACCTTTCCCTCTGAGCTGCCACATCTCCAACTTTAAAAGGAATAGAATGATGGCTAGGCACAGTGGCTCATGCCTATAATCCCAGGCCAAGGCTGGCAGATCACCTGAGGTCAGGAGTTCGAGACCAGCCTAGCCAACATGGTGAAACCCCATCTGTACTAAAAATATAAAAATTAGCTGGGCATGGAGGCAGTTGCCTGTAATCCTAGCTATTCAGGAGGCTGAGGCTGGAGAATTGCTTGAACCCTGGAGGCAGAGGTTGCAGTGAGCCAAGATCGTGCCACTGCACTCTAGCCTGTGTGACAGAGCAAGACTCCATCTCAAAAAAAAAAAAAAAAGGAATGGAATGAGGTGATCTCCAAGGGCTTATCCGACTCTCATGTCCTGGATCAGTTAAGTTTCTATAGAGACGTAACACAAAAAAGGTCACAATCTTTGAAACCCAGCACTTTGGGAGGCCGAGGCAGGTGGATCACGAGGTCAAGAGATTGAGACCATCCTGGTCAACATGGTGAAACCCCGTCTCTACTAAAAATACAAAAAAAAAATTAGCTGGGTATGGTGGCGCACGCCTGTAGTCCCAGCTACTCGGGAGGCTGAGGCAGGAGAATTGCCTGAACCCAGGAGGCAGAGTTTGCGGTGAGCTGAGATCGCGCCATTGCACTCCAGCCTGGGTAACAAGAGGGAAAGTCCGTCTCAAAAAAAAGAAACCAGACTGATACACAGACTTCTTTGGCAAGAAATGGAAAAGAAAACAAGTCACTGGACTCTCCGACTGGGAGTTGGGACAAAACAAACCCTTATCCTCTACATTGCAACTGCATCCCAGGCTTCACAATCCACTCACTGCCTGAAGAGCACAGCGGCAGCTTTTGGTTTTGTGGCCAATGACCGCCCAGCCCTCTCTCAGTGGCCTTAGGAAGAAATCCAGCTGCTCTGAATCTTCGAATTTATTTTGTTCATTTGAAGTTGTTTTTAATGACAGAAATATAACCAAATTACAGAACTTTTAGGTTAGAAGGGGGAGGATTATAATTTATCCCCAAATTCTACAACTTTTAAGTTTCCTCCTAGACTCTTCCCGTGTTTGCTTTGTTACTGCTTGATCTGCCAAGAACCAAATGAATGCCAAAGAGCATCTTGTTCCTGGACTATTTTCCCTTGGTCCCAGAGGCCAAAAAACACACTTTTGCCATGTCTGTTTCTGAGAGCTCTGGTCTGGGAATATTTTCTTGGAATGGTGGTTGTATTTTTATTTTTTTTTTTTTTGAGACGCAATTTTCCTCGTTGCCCAGGCTGGAGTGCAATGGTGCAATCTTGGCTCACTGCAACCTCCACCTCCTGGGTTTAAGCGATTCTCCTTCCTCAGCCTCCCAAGTAGCTGGGATTACAGGCATGTGCCACCACACTCGGCCCATTTTTTTGTATTTTTAGTAGAAACAGGTTTCTCCATTTTAGCCAGGCTGGTTTCAAACTCCTGACCTCAGGTGATCTACCTGCCTTAGCCTCCCAAAGTGCTGGGATTACAGGCATGAGCCACTGTGCCTGGCCTTTTCCTAGATTGTTTTATGTTGAAACACAGCAGAAAAGAACCCAGGGACAGGGCTCACAGCCCTTCTACACTGCACACAGAACTCACTCTTCACCACTTGCTCCAGTGAGGGACAGAGAAAGCACAGCCAAAAGATGTATTCCAGTCCCCGTGCCACCTCAGATTAGCTGTGACCTTAGGCTCATCCTTTCACCTTCTACCCTGCTTTCCTCATCTGTAAAGTGGGAACAAGCAGATAGTACAAACTTCTAAGACCCGAGAGGATGGAACAGGGTAATGTACAGATAAACTGAAAATATTTGTGATTAGTAGATGTGCCTCCAGTGAAAGGGCCTATATCCAAACATGGGTATGTCTGAATCTCACAAATGGGTACACATCTGATGGTGTCAGGTCTCTCTGGAGACCACCTCTATTCTGCTCGGCAAATTTGCTGCCCCAGTTCATGTTCAGGTCTCTGGAGCCCTGTCCCTTGTCACTGAGGGGCTTGCATCTGGTGGGAGAGACTCGGGAGCAGCAGACTTAAGTCAGAGACTGAGAGATGACCAAGGGGCAGCAGGAGCACAGGATAGGGGCATCTGTCATTTCTCCCTCGCTGGGAACTCAGGCTCACTAAGGCCTGAGATTGGGCAGGGCAGGCAGAGGCTGTGGTCCTCATGCCTACAGAACAGCTGGGCAGAAGAGCCATGTCACCTTTAGGGAAGCTTGCGGCAGGAAGTTTCACAGGTGGGAGAGCCTGGAAGTCACTGTGACCTGCCCCAGATCTCCCAGGAAGACAGAACTGGAGAACCTAGGACTAGGCCTCCAGAAGGTCCGGCCAGCCCCTCTTTAGAACCTGAATCCAGTTTTTAGAAAAGCGGGAATCAGAGGCCTGGGTTCTTATCCCAGCTCTGCTCTGTGTGACTCAAGGGAGTTGCCCTATCTCTGGGCCTCAGTTTTTATACCCATGAGTGCAGGCCATTACAGATTTGAGCTAGGCACCCAAATTCAGGCAGGCAACCCAAGCACCAGAGTCCTGAAAACCTGGGCACTGACTGCTGAGAGCCTGGAGGATTGTCAGCATCTGTTTTCACCCCTCTGCTGGATGCGACTGAAGATGCTGGAGGGAGGAACAGCGTTCCTAATGACATGCCCCTCTGAACTCCTCTGCTCTGTTTGTGAGCTCCTCTTCCTCCTGCCTACCTCATTCCCGGTAATTCCTTCACCTGTCTGGACTTCCAGACTTGTTCTTCCAGGAAGCACCCCCTCCTACTGGGAGGGGGACCTCCAAGCAAATTAAGGTGAACATGTGTTCCCTAAGAGAAGCAACTCCACCCCACGGCGGCAGCGTGTGTGGTAAGATTGGCGCCCATAAAGTAGAAGGGAAGGTGTTGGGGGAGCCGAGAGGTCACTGTCCCAGAGATCAGTCAGACCATTTCCTGAGCACCTCCTCTTGGCTCTCTAAGCACAGTCTCCACTACAACCCTGTGAAATGGGGGAGAAACACAATGGCACAGCTGGTAAGTGCCTCCCAGGATTCAAGTTCCTTCATTCCTGTGTCCCTGCATGTCCCTCGCTTCAAAGGACACCAACCATGCAGGTCAGGACCCAGAACAGAAAAGGGTGAAGATGCAGCGGGGGAGTCAGATTAGACACAGGCTAGCATCACATCTCAAGCCCCAAGGTGGCAGGCAAGGGGCACACCCTGGGGGAGAGGAAGGGGGCACGCCAGGCAGCCCTGCCAAGAATGTGTGTAATGTAGCCACAGTCCAGCTGCGTGGCCTCTCTTGAGCCGTTTTCTCACCTGGGAAACATGGTATCTGCATGGCAATGTGATTGGGAGAAACAAATAACACCGCAGAAAGGGTGCAGGGTGGGGCCTGGCACCTCCTAAGGGCTCAGTCGTGGTGGCTGCCGGAGTGTCTGTCTCTAGCCCCGTGTCCCTGGAGACGGGAATGGCCATAGTAGACTAGGCAGCTGATGACCCCTGGTGGCTGCTGTGAGCCAGTACATGAGGGCTGGGGCAGGGTACAAGTCTTAGTGTCAAAGAACGTTGGAACCCAAGACTTCTTAGGCTGTTAGATTGGCCGAGTCCTTGAATAAGAGAATTTTGTTGTTGTTATGGAGTTTCTGTCTTGTTGCCTAGCCGGGAGTGCAGTGACACATTCTCGGCTCACTGCAACCTCCTCCTCCCAGGTTTCAGCCATTCTCCTGCCTCAGCCTCCCAAGTAGCTGAGATTACAGGCATGCACCACGATGGCCAGCTAATTTTGTATTTTTAATAGAGACAGGGTTTCACTGTGTTGGTCAGGCTGTTCTCAAGCTCCTGACTTCAGGTAATTCACCCTCCTCAGCCTACCAAAGTGCTGTGATTACAGGCAACAGCCACTGCATCCGGCCTGAGTAAGAGAATTTAACCACTTAATAAACATTCCCTGAGGCGTTCTCTGTGCCAGACCTGATCCCAGGGAATCTGTTCCCATCCTGGCCTCTTCCAAGAGTTTCTTATCTTAAAATGGAGGCAGATACAAAAGGAGCTCAGGGACAGAGGTGGCCTCTACCCAGCCTGGCAGGTGAGGGAAGGGGGATCCTGAAAGAAAAATTTGAATTTGGGGCTGGGAGGGAAGGAGAACATTCTGGGAAGACAGAAAAGCATGTCTGAGATGCACTCACAATAGCAAGGGAATAGGCATGGTGGCAAGCACCTGTAGGCCCAGCTACTCAGGAAGCTAAGGCAGGAGGATCACGAGCACAGGAGTGAGACCAGCCTGGGCAACACAGTGAGACCTCATCTCTAAATGAGTAATGAATGAGTGAATAGCAAGGAAATGAAGATGCAGCTGAGAAGCCAGCAAGGTCACATCCAAAGGGCTCCAAGTTTCATGCTGGGGTTGGGGGTGGTCTCTGAAGGCAGCAGGGGAACTCCAAAGGATTGGACTTGTGATCACGACACCCTAGAAAGTCACTCTTGAGCCTACCATGGTGGTGTGCACCTGTAACCCCAGCCCTTTGGGAGGATCAGGTGGGAGGACTGCTTAAACCCACGGGTTTGGGGCTGCAGGAGTTTGAGGCTACAGTGAGCTTTTTTTGGTCTCAAAAGCAACAAAAAGTTGCTCTGGCCATAGTAAAGGAAAGGGTTGGATGGGAAGGCTGCAGGTCTAGAAGGTGGCCCACAGTGGCAGGAGGGATGGAGGGGTGCTAGATCCAGTAGCACAAGGTCCTAGGGATAGGGTGCAAGAGGAACAGGTCACTTGCATGGGAGTTGATGGCCAGGAGGCAGCTGGGCCAGGAGTAGTGAGTGGTCTGGGAGTCAGCGGAGTATAGGTGTTGCCATTTAACCAACACTGTCTCCACAGGCCTGTGGCCAGCCCTAGGTTGGTGAAGAAAGTTGGTTTGCCCTAACTCTGCCCTGTGGGCTCTGCCTTGTAAGCACAGACACACAGAGACCCTGCTCTGCCCCACTCTGGACTCTATCTCTGGAGGAAGAACAGAGATCCAGTCTAAGGGAGGCCCTGTGTACCAAGGACTTTGATATCACTACCTGGGTTTTTACGATCTTCCCCGCAGGACTCCTCTGGGCTGCCTCCCTGCTCCCTCCTCAGAGCTCTCATAGCCCCTCCTCAGCTTCAGTCCACCCTGAGTCCCTGAAGCAGGTGGGCCCAACATGTTGCTTTGGCTTCAGGACCAGGCTGAACCAAGACTCACATCCATGGCTCTTTGCTGCCTCTGGGCCTTTCTTCCTGCTGTTTCCGTGGTTAGACTTGAGCAGCACATGTCTCCCCAGACAGAGGCTGGGCTAGCTGCCCCAGCTCTATATGGAAAGAGGAAGGGGGCCAAGCCTGGATCTTCCAGAGTCCAGTAGCCCAAAGGTCTTTGTACCATGAATGCTGCAAAGAGGCAGGCAGACGCAGTTTAGCTATAAAATTTTTTTCTACTTTGGGAGAAAAAGGAGATAGAGATAAAAATACAAAGAAAAACTACTGTAATACCCCAATGCAAACTTCGTTTTTAAGCAAACAGGCTAGGTCCTGCCAGGCCTTCTTCCCCGTTAAATCCCAAGGCCATCCCCAGTCCCAACCCCAGCCCCACTGGCTCAGGAACCCTGTGTGCCGAGGGAAGCTTCAGGCTTCAGGCAAGAGCTCCAGCTCAGGCAGGGAAGTTGTGGCCCTAGTGCCAGAGCACAATCTTCCTGCCCTGGTCCACGCTCACCACGTGGCTCCCGGAGTAGCACCAGGCCACGGCGTTGACAGCAGTGCTGGGAAAAGGGAGGGGCAGGCTTCAGGGGGGCTTCAGGAACTGCACCTGCAACCTGGCTGTGCCCCTGCTGCTGGACCTGAGCAGTTTGAGGCCCTCTCTTGAGACTTTTTCCTCATCTGTAAAGTGAGCTTACAGGGCTGTGGAGAGGACCTTGTGAACTGTAAAGGGCTCTGGTCAGCTGGAAGGTAGAGGGACAAGGGCTGGGGACTCCCAGGTCCCCACTATGTCAGAACCTGGAATCGGCCTAGCAGGACTGGGGCCAGGCAGGTGGCCGGGTGGAGGCCATGCTCACCAATGGGGTCCCTGAAGTCTGCTCTCCAGTTTCCCGGTGTCCACATCCCAGATGTAAAGGGCCCCATCGCAGGAGCCTGCCAGTGCATAGCTTCTGTCTGGGCTATAGTGGCCACAGCAGAGCAAGAAAAGAAGGTCAGAGGGGAGGACACACTTGGGTATAGGCATATGCTCTCCCAAACATACCTGAACACGGCTTTGGTCCAGTCAGAACCACACTTGAAGCCATCAGCCCTGAGGACAGACAGGGCTGGGGTCAGAACAGAGGTAACCAGTGGTCTCTGCTCTCTGCAGGGAGCTTGCAGAGCTTCCTCTCTCTCAAAGGATTTGGTACCTCAGTAGGACCTGGTCTAGATGGACCTCTAGGGAGGGGCCTAAGAGGGCCTATTAGAGGAGAAGAGAGGCTCAGCTGTCCAAGCAAAGGCCACAGGGTAAGCAAGCACAAGGCTGGTACCTGAACACCTGGCGGATGTTGCTGACACGCAGGTCAATGACCTTGAGTGTGTCGTCTCGGGAACAGCTGAGCAGGTGTAGCTGGTCGTGGCTGAGGCTCAAAGAGGTGACCCGGCCCTGCACAGGGATAACCTGAGTGCAGTGGGGCCCCCTGAAGAACAAAGACAGAGACAGAGATGAGGAACAGCCTAGCCAGGCCACTCCTGACAGGAAGGGGCCAGGCACGGCAGCCTTCCCAGCTAACCATGTCCAGAGAAACCCCAGGGCCTCGGATCACTGGGGCAAAGGCTGCCAGTGACTCATTTCCCTTCTCCCCACTGCAGCTAACTGCCTCCATTGAGGAACTTAGACAGACTTTGAAAGCTGGAGCCTCTGAAACCCTTGGGTCACTAAAATAAGTGCCGTCTCTTCTGAGCAATGAAGTCTGTCTTTAAAAAAAATACAAGAGAAAGAAGAATTGCAAACAATAATAGCTGCAGATCTGTGAGTAAAGGCTTGAGGCAGGCCTAGCATTGGCTCTAGCTTTGGTTTGTTTTCTTTTTCCTGAGACAGAGCCTTGCTCTGTTGCCCAAGCTGGAGTGCAGTGGCACAATCTTGGCTTACTATATTGTAACCTCTGCCTCCTGGGTTCAAGCGATTCTCCTGCCTCAGCCTCACAAGTAGCTGGGATTACAGGCACCTGCCACCATGCCTGGCTACTATTTTTAGTAGAGACAGAGCTTCACCATGTTGGCCAGGCTGGTCTCGAGCTCCTGACCTCAGGTAATCCATGAGCCTCGGCCTCCCAAAGTGCTGGGATTCCAGGCATGAGCCACTGCACCCAGCCTCTAGCTTTGCTTTTACAAACAATTCAAGCCCAAAGTTAGGGTCTTTGGTTTAAAAAACAAGTAAAAGAATTTTTTTCCTCTTGATGTAAAAGTAGTAACTAAGTGGAAAAAAGGTGCATCTCCATCTTGGTTGCAAGATCCAGGCAGAGTCCAGCATTGGACCAAGGGCCATGAAGACAGTGGCAAAGCCTCCTCGGGCAGCTGAGCCCAGCTAAGAGGCACCAGCTGGCAGTGCCAGCCCCACAGCCTTGCCTGCCCATAGTGCCACCAAGATTCCTGCCATGACCAGAGAAGGGAACAAGAACTTGAGAGCCCTGTCCCCAGTCCTCCCCCAGCCTGCACCTGTCACCTGCTGTCCCAGAACCGGATCTTCTGGTCATTGTGTCCACTAATGATGATATGGTCCCCACACACCACGTCATTACAGTAGGAAAGGACATTGATGGTCCTGGAGCCTGGAGACCAAGCAACAGACCCCAAGGCCTCAGAGGAAGGTTGTCAGGAGCCAGCCCACAGGACAGATGGAGAAGCTGAGGCCCAGAATACAGTGTCCTCCCAAAACTAGAACCCAGGTCTTCTGCTTCCCAGCCCAGGGCTCACCCACATCTTTTTCCTACCCACAACCTGAGGTCACCAAGAAACCAGGCAGAAAACACCACTGGGAGATAGAGAAGGGCCTTGAGAGGATTTATCCCCAAATGCCTGTGAATCTCAGAACCACTCCCAGAGAGCAGGTGAGGTCCCTTGTACCCTGGCCTGGGGCTTCTGACTGATGGGGAGGGGAGGTGGGGCTGGGGCTCACAGTAGGCACGGCCGAGGTCCCACTCCTTCACTGTCCGGTCACGGCTCCCAGTCACTGCCTGGTGCCTCGTTAGCTTGAATTTGGCAGCTGTCACCTTATCCTTGTGTCCAGACAGTGTCTCCTGTACTCCAGCCCCAGATACATATCAAGAGTGCGGCCAAGACACCATAACAGGCCCCCTAGTGCTGAGGTATGACCCCTGACCCCCAAGGCAGCCTCCCCAGTCAGGCCTCACCTTGGACTGTGCCTCCCCCACCTTCCAGAGCTGGGCAGCCTGGTTGTAAGTTGCTGCTAAAACCTGGTAGCCCTGGAGAAATGGGAGAGGAAGTGAGAGGTGCTAAGCTGGAGGCGACATCCTTCAGGCCAGAGAATTAGGCTAGGGACTGTCCCATGGCCCAGGTCACCAAGGCAGGCAGAGGAGCCTCTGGCCCAGGGAGGAGGATCTGTATAAGAGCCCAAGGGCTGATTCTAGAGTATCCACGGTGTGCCCTCAGGGCCCAGAGCCCCGACCTGCCCAGTGTGGAGATCAGAGGGGGTGCAATCCCATGCCACTGAGGCTAAGTTCCTCACCGAGGGGTCAAAGTCCACACTGGTGATGCTGCCACCAGCTCCCTCCAGGGTCTGGTTGGCTTCCAGGCGACCTGGGGGGATCAGAAGAGACAGTTGAAATGAGGTCCTAACCTCACAAAATGGAGGAATTGAGACTGAGAGTGGGAAGATCTCTCCCTGCCCCCTCCCCACCCCAGGTTAGAAGAAAGAATTGCTGTGTCTATCTGGGAGCCTGGGCTGGAGACTACACCTCCCCTAACTGCTGGCATCGGGTCACAGGGGACAGCTAGTTATTTCACAGACCAGGCTAGAGAGGATCAGGGAGAAGGGACTTCTGTAGGTCATGCAGCAAGCCAGGGTCAGGCCAGCCAGAGACTTCCCTTTTCTAGGAGGCCCCCAGGAGCAAGCACTGACTCCCCAGAACACAACCCTCTATAGAGCAAAGAGCTTGGGACCTTTCTCTTAGCTGAGTTCTGAGAGTTCAAGTGATGCTAGAAGAGGGTCACCTGGGGGACTCAGGGACCAGCTCAAGGGCCTGTCCCTGTAGGACCTCATGATAGGGGACCTCCACCAATCCCCAACAGGGACTATCTGAACTCAGCCCTCCCTATTCTGCAAATCTGGACCCTAGGAGCTGGGAGGCTCCACTCATCTTCAGAGCAGCGAATCCAGAGTCTCACTCTTGTCAAGGCATTGTCTAGTCACTGCCCACAGAATGTTCTAGATGGGGAAACAAAGAGATCCAGGAACTCTGCCCACCAAGGAGTGAGCTGAAGAGGGGTCAGAGAAGCACAGGGTTGGCCTGGAGGGGAGGGTTCCTTACTTCCAACAACATTCCAGAGGTGGATCAGGCGGTCAGCCCCTCCAGTGGCCAGGAGGCTGCTGTTGGGGCCAAAATGAACAGCATTGACTTCAGAGAGGTGAGCATCCTGTGGGGAAAAGGGAGATTGGTGCCCCGGCCCTCCTTGCACATGGCTCTGTGAGTGCTCACAGGCCCTCTCTCATGGGTGTCCGTGTAGACACAGCCCATTGCAGATGGGATACCGCATCCCCGGTCTCTGTGTCCACACTTTTGAATTTCAAAACTAGTCCCACCAGGTGTTCTCACCTCTGCCTGGATCCCTGCAGCAGCCTCCGTGCTATGCTACCCTACTCCCCTATCTGACCTGGCCTCCCAGCCTTCCCTCTCTCCCTCCCAAGCTCACATCATAATATGCCTGAGTGGCTTCCACCACAGGCTGTGGGAGGCAGCCTCCTGCTCCTGCTGCAGAGCCCAGCCTTGCTTCCCTGGCCTCCTGGGACCACCTCCCATGCCAGGTCCCCATGGCTGTACTCCATCACCACCGCCCCACCCATGTGGCCCAGCTCCTCCCTTACCAGCACATCCTGAGCCTGGGTAGGAAGTCGGACAGTCACACACATAGGGATGCTCTGGTATCGTTGCTCAGGGGCTCCCCCAATTGAGTGACCTCTCCTCTTCTTAAAACTGGGGGTAAGGTGGGTTGGGGTCAGGAGGGCATTTAGCAAGGCCTTCTCAGGTGGGAACCTCTAGCTCCCCTGAGGCATCAACCATGGGAAGCATACAGGGCAGGAGACCGAACACAGCCCCAAGGAGCAGCCAGTGCATTCCCAAACCAAGCCTCAACCCCAGGGATTGGCATGGAAAGGGGTGGGGAGCATATAGAGGCAGGAACAGGGTAGGGTTGGTAGGTGCAGAGAAACCTCAGGGCTAAGGTTTCAATCCCAGTCTTGCCACTGCTTGGCTCTGTGACTCTGAATGAGTCCCTGACATTTCTGAGCATGTTTCCCAATTGAATGGGAGTTCCTGTTCTGCCTCAGGCTGGAGCTCTTGGTCCCCTGTGAGGACCCTGGATGAAGACAGAACCTGGTGAGAACAGAACCTGGAAGACAGCTGAGCAGGGGCTTGGGGCTGAGGTCATTCACCTGGCTCCTGGCTTTAGGACCCAACAGACTCACAGGCAGACAGCTGTGCACCACAGGGACATACAGGCTGAGGCACAGACACAGACCAAGCCTGGGCTGGGGAGCCCAACACACACATGGGTGCACACACAGGCACACACACACTTACTCCAGAAGACCCTTCACCACATCCACACAGCGGGACAGCGTCAGAGAGGTGGCTGAGGCAGACCTGGGACAAAACCGAGAGAGACGTGCTAAGGGACTGGCTGGTGTGTGTACAAATGGCTGTCTGTCATCTTCAAACTGCCAGAGATCTGGAGGCTCGTAACCTCTCAAGTCTGAGACAAGAACTTGACTTCTCCAAGACCAGGAGAGTAGAGTGACCCAGACCAGTCCCAGGAAGGTCAAAGCAGCGATGGATTTCGTAATGAAAATTTCCTAAGGTCTCCAGCATGATGGGAAGAACTGCCTCACCCTAAAAGTATCCACCAACAAAAGTCTCTGGGAAGCTCCCTGGGGCCTACAGGGAGGAGGGGTGCTGGATTCCCCCAGGCTGGAGATAGGAGTGGGGGAAGCCTAAGCTTGCTGGTTGACCTCAGCAATGCCCAGGAGAGAGTGTGTCCTGCAAATAACTTGGCCCAGAATGGCTGCCAAGGACTTTGGGAACTGGCATCTCATGCCCCTCCCCATGGTTTCTTCACCACCCCAAGGCCTGGATACCAAGGACCTGCAAGGAAAGACTGAGAAGAGGCATTAGGCTGGTGAATGGGGCCCAGAGAGGGCAGCCTCGATGACAGGCAAATCAAGAAAGATGGGGGAGACTCTGCAGAGGGGCACCCAAGGACTGATGCCCAATCCAGTCCCACCAGTGTGAGCACATATCTACACATGCTTATATGTTCACACACACAGACAGGCTCAGTCAAGCTTGTATACACCTGTGCCTCATGTCCCTGCAGATGCGCATGCTTGCACACCTATGGCTGCACACACAAACCTGGCGTGGCTGGGCTCTGGGCTTTGCCCACAGGTTCCCTCCTGGTGATAGCTATTCACAAGCCTGACACCCCACTCCCAGAGCTCTGATTCCAGGAAGGAGGAAAAGGGTTGAGGGTAGGGAGTGGGGTGAGATAGAACTGACCCTAAGTGGCCCTAGGCAATGGAGGTCAGACTAGTCCTGGAAGGTCTGAGCTTTCCGACCTCTCCTCGAACCCCCTCCCAACCCAAGAGCTGACTCCAAGGTCCAACAGAAAAACCCTGGCAGCCTCTGGGCTGGGGCTCAGCTTAGAGCTCTGGGACCGTCACCTGGATTCTCACCTGAAGGGCCTCTTCCACTTCTCACAAGCCTTACTCTCCAGGGGCTCTGGCTCAAGGGCCAGGGCCAGTGTCTCGGTTCTCTCCCTCATCACATCGCCTAGGGTGTCCGGGCTCCTGGGAGGGGTAATGAAGCTCAGAGAGGCCAAGGGACCGAGCCAGCCGCTCCTTTCCCCAGCACAGGACACGGTAAAGACAGGAATTCCCAGTGAAGAGAGTTCTGTGTGGGCACACGTGCAGCGGGCACGCATGCAGGCTCCTAAGACCACACGGTTCTCTGCAGGTGACCCATGAGCCCCGACCACTTGAGGGTCGTGGGACTGGGCTGTGCACAAGTACAGTCGACGGCCTGGGTCGCCTCTGCCAGGCGGGGATGGGAGGCAGAACCCAAGGGTCGGACTGGCCCATCCCCACTCTTACTCGCTGATGCTCACGGTCCGCTTGGCAGCCTTCTTCAGCTCCTGGGACACCCGCGCCTGCTTGGCCCTGGTTGAGTGAAAAGCATCCCGAAAGCTGGCGCGGCGCCTCGCATGGAGGCGGGGCACGACCCGGTCCCTTCCCCTAGGGGGCGGCTGCGGTCCTCCTCCCTTCCAGACAACTGAGAGTCCCGACTCCTCCCTGCAGGGGCGGGGCCTCTGCCTCACCGCTCCCGGCGCTCGTTGCGCAAGTTGCGCTCAGCGGCGGCGCTGGCCTTGCGCTGCACAAGCCTCTCTAGCAGGTCGCGCGCCTCTTCCTGGAGCCTGCGCAGTGCGGCCTCCTGGAGCCCGGCGTGCGCGCGCAGCGCCTCGTAGGCTTCCCGCTGCGCGGCGTTCTGTGCCCGCTGCTCCTCCACTTGCCGGGCGTGCTGCACCCGCGCCTCTCGCAGCTGCACCACGCGGGCCTCTACGGCCGCCAGCCTGAAGGATGGAGAGAGCGGATGGCGGATCCCTAGACTCCCCAGTCATTGCCCAGTGGGAACCTGCCTCGGGGCCAAGACAGACCTGCCCCTGCCACGGGGCCTGCCGGGTGGCTAAGCCAGGTCTCCCCCAAGCCTTCGCCCTCAGAGCCCTGCCGTTCGGTTCTCTGGCACCAACCGATGGCCTCAGGGGGCGTTCGGGAGGACATGGGGAAAGCTCTTGGCCGGTGCCATTCCCCTGCCTTTGACGTAGTTGGCCCCGGGCCTCCCTGTCGGTACCCGCCCGCGCCAGCCCCTCACCTGCTTCGCCGCTCCTGCATCTCCGACTCCAGGGTGCCCAAGGCCGCGCTCTTCTCCACCACCTGGTAGGCCATCTGGGGGCGGACAGGTGGGCACCGCGGCGCTGAGGCCTCTCCAGGCCTCCAGTCCTTCCCGGGCCAAAGGCGCTAAAGGGACAGTTGGCTGCTCCCCTGCCCGCCCCCTTCCTCAAAAGAAAGCTGAGCCCCACACAGGTTTGGGACCTTGCACAGGGATGCGCTGCTATTTGTGGAGCAGTGGAAGGGCCTCGTGCTCTGGATTCAGCCCTGGGTCTCAATCCTCGCCGTGCCGCTTCGTTTCTCTGCTATCCTACTAGGAACCTCTCTGGCAAGAGCAACCCCCTCCGCTGCCTCGCCTGAAGAGTGAGAAGCCAGCGCTCCGCTCCCAGCGCCATGCAGAATCAGGACTCCCAGTGCAGCGGCTGGCAAATGCCCATCCGGCGCTCGGGCGCCATGATGCTCCCAGCACGCCACACACTTCTTCCCTCCTCACCACACCAGGAGGCTGGCACTGCCACTCTCCCTTCGCAGACTAGGGCAACGACAGAGAGGTTTAAGTGTCTTGCCCAAAGTCAGGTAGCTAAGAGATCTGAGCCCAAGTCACCTAACTGCATCAGCCTCCAGGCAAAGCACTGGTCAGGCGATGTGAGTTCTGTTCCCCACTCCTTCCAGTTGGCTTCCTGGCCTCGTCCAACCCAGGCCTGCCCAAGCACAGGTCTCAGCAGCGAGAAGCCCTTCGCAGAGGCAAATAACGCTAAGATCAGGCAGGAACTCGGGGAGCCAGGATCCAGACTCAATACAGAAGCAGCCTGGCAGCCCAGGACCTCTCCTCTCAATACGGGGGCAGCCTGGCAGCCCAGGGCCATTTCATCTGCACCCCTGCCTCACTTGACATGCCTTCAACCCAGAGCCAAGCAGAGTTGATGGGAGAGACAGACCCCAGGCAAGGCAGCTCCGACCAGGGTGGCAAGAGAACATGAGGGCCAGAGGCGCCTCTGGTACAGACTGCCTTGTTTCTAATCTTCCTGTGTTCTTCTCATGTGGGCCTGGTGAGGACAGACTGAGGAGCAAGGTTGGTGCCGCCACCTGCACTGACATGACACCCTATGTGAGTGAATCTGCGGAGGGAACCTGCACATGCGGGGTGGGGCACCTTTATTCATAGTTGGCCCCATTTATAACATCATTCTTTTCACCACTGAGCAATCTGATAAACACCTCCACTTTTTCACCTGTCACTTGCTTTCATTTATGTTGTGTTACACTATTCAAGTTTATTGTATACCTTTTTTTTTTTTGAGACGGAGTTTCGCTCCCAGGCTGGAGTGCAATGGTTTGATATCAACTCACTGCGACCTCCGCCTCCCAGGTTCATGTGATTCTCCTGCCTCAGCATCCTGAGTAGCTGGGATTACAGGCACACACCACTCCTGGCTAATTTTTTGTATTTTTAGTAGAGATGGGGTTCCACTATGTTTGCCAGGCTGGTCTTGAACTCCTGACCTTGTGATCCACCAATCTCAGCCTCCCAAAGTGCTGGGATTACAGGTGTGAGCCACTGCACCCAGCCCGTTTTTTTTTTCTTAATGGATGAGAGGTTTCTATGTTGCCCAGGCTGGCCTCAAACACCTAGCCTTCTCAGGCTCCAGGACAACAGAACTGAGCCACCACGGCTCCCTGTATGCCTTTCAAAATTCAAGTAGTAGAGGTGGAAAACAGCTTAGTAGTTGCCAGGGGTCACTGGGGGAGAGAAGGGTGAATGTGACTAAAACAGGGTAGCAAGAAAGAGATCTTTGTAGTGGTGAAATAGTGCCATATCTTGACAGTTACACAAATTTACATGTGATAAAATGACAAAGGACATATACACACTTTATACCAATCCCAGTTTCCTGGTTGTGGGTTCTATAGTTATGTAAGATGTAGCCAGTGGGAGACGCTGTGGGGAGGGGACACAGGAACTCTCTGGACTATCCTTGCAACTTCCTGTGACTCTATAATTATTTTAAAATAAAAAGTTGGCCGGGTGCAGTAGCTTACACCTGTAATCCCAGCACTTTGGGAGGTGTAGTTGGGCGGATCATGACGTGAGGAGTTCAAGAGCAGCTTGACCAACATGGTGAAACCCCATCTCTACTAAAAATACAAAAATTAGCCAGGCTTGGTGGCACACACCTGTAATCCTCAGCTACTCCAGGATGTTGAGGCAGGAGAATCACTTGAACCCAGAAGGTGGAGGTTGCAGTAAGCTGAGATCACGCCACTGGCACTCTAGCCTGGGCAACAGAGCAAGACTCCACCTCAAAAATAAATAAATAAAGTAATAATAATAAATGCTTGTGATGTGTGGAACTACCAAAGAAAATTTTTTAAAAGAAAAGAAAAAGCTTTCCCACTGCCCCCATCCACTGGCCCATCCAGTGGGTACTAACTGGCTGATATGTGTCCAGGGAAGTAGTGCTGGGGTGCAGGAAAGTATCTCGGGCAAAGGGAGCCATGAGCTCAGAGATGAGGGTGGCAGGAGAAGCAACAATAGGCTGGAGACCTGGATAGGGGAGCCAGGCTAGGAGCTTTGGAAGACCTACAGCACACTGACCATAGGGAGAGGTGGTAAGACAGGCTTTTAATTTTTACTCTATGGGCTTCTGTTATCTTTTGAGTTGTTTACAAGCATGTTTTGTGTATTGTTTGTCTTTAATGGAGATCATTTTTTTAATTAAAATATGTCACTGTGAAAGCTGTATGGAGAAGGGACAGGGAGTGCTGAAGGAGTGTTTCAGGGTAGGATGAAGGTTACTTGTACCAGGTCAGATATGGTACATGAAACAGAGGGACATTGATGGATTTGGAGGTAGAGTCAACATGAGCTTGTGACCAGCTCAGGATGGAGGGCTAGGAGGAGTCGAGGTGTCCCTGGGTTTCCAGCATGTAAGAGAACCACTAGGGGGCAGTCACAGGAATGGCCTACCTCATTCATCGCTTAGTCTACAAATAGTCATTAGTATGGACTGTGGACACAGGCCCTAAGGATGTAGGTTTGCCTTGAAGGCAAACCAAGACATCTCAGGGCTTGGGGAGCTCACAGCCCAGAAGGCAGGGTGAGGGGGCTCAAATGTTTTGAGAATCCTCTCAAACAAATATCAAATTGGACCTACAACAGCAGCTCTAGGGAGAGGTTCTCAAATGACTCCATACCTATGCCCACACTTCTGTTGGGCAGGTGAATTGCTATGCTGTGATTGGCTGTGTATTTACTGAGCTATCACAGTCTCCTTCAGAGGACTGGAAGCCCCATGGGGCCAGGTCTTGTTTACTGCTGCATTTCCTGTTCCTTTGATATAGCAATGATCAACAGTTGTTGAGAGAATGGAGAGCACAGAAGGTGATTTGTGTGGGAGGGGCTCAAATCCTGGCTCTACCTCTCCAAGCTTCAGTTTCCTCCTCTGCAACCGTAAAGTTGTGAAGGGTTAACTGAGGCAATGCTTAGCAGGGAGTCAACTCTCGAAATGGTGTAGGCCATATTATGGGGGAGATGGTGAGTCTGATTTTAGATGTGATGTCCAAAAAGCAGCTGAGCAAGAGACTCAGGAGGTCAGAAAAGAAGGCTGGGCTAGAGACAGATCTGAGAGTCGACAGACAGAGAACATCCCTGCGGCCATGGGAGTCAGTGAGCCCCAAGGACACCCATATTTGAAGGGAGGAGAATAAGGAAGTTCAGAGCCAACAGCCACAGAAATGAAAGGGAAACCAAGAGAGCATGGTGAAAGAGAAGCCAAGAGACACAGTTGCAAGGGGGCAGGGAAGGTGGTAGTGTCAGGTGGAGGGTCTGCACCCTGCCAATGGGCTAAATGAACCTTGCTCCTGTAGTCTGCAAATGTACATTGAGCATCAGCTGGAGCTAGGCTTTGAGGATGGCTGGGCAAGGGGTGAGCCATGCAGAAGTGAGCAGAGCAGGCTAAACCATGTGGAAGGAAAAACGGGCTGCCAGGCCCCTGCACACCTAAGTCCCTCCAGCTGCTGCTGGAGCCCACTTCATCCTGTGCTGCCTGGGGCACTCTGACCCCTGCCTAGCTTCCAGTCAGGGCCTGGCACACACTGGGGATCACTCAATGCTTGCAGCACTGCACTTAGAGAATGCAGCAAACACAGGAGTGTCCCTCACTGACTGGCTCCCTTCAACCACATCTCTCCAACCCATTTTCAAATCCCTACCCAACTTACCTCACCACAGACCAGCCGGAGCCCCTCCTCCTCCTCCTGCCACTTCACCTTCAGAGTGGCCAGTGATTGGACTTGGTCTGAGTCAGGCCCTGGCTCCTCCCTGCCAACCAATCAGAGTGGTGCTCAGTGTCCCCTGATTCACCCAAGTGCCCAAAGGCACATGAAAAGACTAAAACAAGAGCCATTAACTTCCCCCTGGGAAAATGGAAGCCACCAAGCTAGTAAGGAAAAGGCAAGTCTAGAAATGAGCTGTCCATGACTCCTCTGCTCCAAGATTCCCCGAGGCCTTGGCCAAGGACCCTTCTCAAGAAGCACCTCTCAACTCTGAGCCCCAACCCATTCCTGGTTCTCATCTTTACTCCCTCTTTGGAATAGGTAGCAAGACCTGTTCTTTAGGCATCAGGTAAGGACCAGGGAAATGGAAAAAGACTGAGAAGGGGAAAAGAGTATAGGGGTGGGAGGGGAAGGAATGAGACAAATGCAGAGAGATGGACAAAGAAAGGTGGAGGGGAAAGAGATTCTAAGCAGCTGGCCTGTGGGCAGGCCAAGGGCCTGCCTCTCCCAACCCCCACCACCCCTGGGCAGCAGCCAGGGGCTGATGAGGCACTAGAGAGAGAATCAACCCAGCACAGGCAGCGGGGGCAGGGCCCCAGCACAGGCAGCCCTTTGTGACCACGAACACATACACACACTCACCAAGGGCCCTGGTAGGTGGTGGGAGTGACACTGTTTGGCTCCGGCTGCAGCTTCTGTGAGAACTTGTCCAGCAGCTCAGCCTTCTCTAAGAGATGGTTATCTGGGGGGTGCAAGAGGATGAGCCTGGGGCAGAGACAGATACCTAGCAGCCTCCTGGCATGCAAGTTCCCTCAGGCCGGGAGGGCTGCAGGAGCCCAGAGATGCTAGCGATGGGGAAGCTTCTGTCAGCCTGGCTTCCGCCATCTGCCTGAGGGGCATCTGTGCAGCTCTACAGGACCTTCAGCCCTAGCAGTGTCCTCATAGCACAGGTCCCCAGGCCCACCCGGAACAGGACCTGGTCTCCCAGGGACAGAAGGATGACCACTGCAGGGTACTGCCCACTGAGAGTCCTGAGGGAAGGAAAGGGCATGGGGATGATTCATTCCTGCCTCAGAGCAAGGCTTAGTCCCAGAAAGTGATGAAACAGAACTCCACCTGTCAATGGCCTTTGGCAAGTCACTTCCCCTCCATGGGCTCTAGCTCTCTGTACTTAAAAATAATCCCAACTTCCCCAGGACTGGTATAAGGTACCCCCAGGCCAGAATAGAAAGTCCTTGAGCAATTATCCAGCAGACCTTCTGGAGGTTTGACCCTGGAACACACCCACTCCCCCATCCACAGTCACTTCCTCTTTTCTTACCAGTTCCAGGGGAGGGCGGGGTGGTAAGCCCAGGCCTAGCTCCCTCCTCATCAACTTCCTTCCCACACCCAGTGCCCTGTCACCTTGACTGAGGCTCCTGGGCCTGGCCTAGTTCTCACACAAACCCCACCTCAGCCCCCAGGGCACTGCACCCCCCAGGAAACCTAAAGGTCTCCATACCCAATTAACAGGTAAGAAGACTGAGGCTTAGGGATGTGACCTGCTCAAGACCTCAAGACTGTCCCTTCGGTCTGATTTCAGCCCTCCAGGTCTCTTCAGTCCCTCAGACAGCTACTTGAGAGTTGGGGGGGTGGTGACCCCTCCCTCAAACTGGACGGTTCCACTGTCCATCTGAGCAGTGGAAAAATGTGGCTGCTGGAGGTGGGGGCTGGCCTTGCAACCATGAAGGTAGAGGCAGCAGCCTGGAAGCTTGCAAGAAGTTTTCCTGGATAAGAGCAGATTCGGCTGTGGGGGGTTGGCCACGTTTAGCCCCAGTGAGAGAGCCGCTGGGTTTGTGGTTAGACTGCCAACCCCAGACATACAATCGCAGGTGACCAGAGGCGCGACACACAGGCACACCTGTTCAACCCGTCTTGAACTTCCACACCCCATCCTGACCAGCTGCCCAGAAACAATTCTGTGAGAGTCCGACTTGCCTGGGCTCAGCCAGCATCCGCCCGCAGCTCGGGCCCCCCCTGAGGTCACCTCAGGCTGGGTAGGCTGATGGGGAAGTGCTCCATAAGCCTGCGCCAGCGTCGCCTGTGGACGGCAGAGCCTCAGATGCACAGCCTCCTCCTTAGAGGTTCTGAGTGTCACCCCTCTCCGGATGGGCCAATAAGTGGCGGCTCTGGACAAGTCCCGCGTTCTTTCACTGCGCTACCCGGACCAAGTGCACTGATCAAGCCCCTATCCCGGGGACCGCCCGGGAGGGGAGGCACAAGAGACTCTGCAAAACCAACACCTGGGGACGCACTTGCGCCTAGGAAGCCCAGCTCGCGGGAGGCAGGGCCCCGTCCTCAGGGACAACGAGGGCAGGGGGGCTAGGAGGGGTTCGTCCAGGTCCTAAGCAGAGCCTGGATGGCAAGGGGCGGAGTCCTGGCAGTCAGAGTGGGCGTAAAGCAGAGACTCAAGCCACAAGGCACGGCGCACTCGGGTCACCGGCGGAGGAACCAGCCAAACCTTCTCCCCGCGCCCGGAGCCGCGTCCCCTCAGCGGCCATCCTCTCAGCCCCGGGGCGCACTCACAGGCCGGCACCAGCTCCAGAAAGAGCGCCTTTTGCGTGCGGTCCCGAAGCCGCAGCTGCCGCACGATGTGGCGTTTCCAGCAGGCTGCCGGGGCGCCGGGGACCGCGGGCCCCGCCATGGCCGCGTTCTCCCGCCTCGCGGCGCGCTCCTCCAGCCCGGCACGGCTCCGGGTCGGGGCGGGACGTCGCGGGGACTCCGTGACGCCAGGGGAAGGGCGGCGGCGGGGAATCCCCGGCTTGTCCCAAGAGCGCTCTGGCTGCGAGGGCCGAAGGCCGACGCTGGGGGAGGCCGCCTCGGGGTCTGTACCGCCGGCGCCAGAATGTTCACCTAAGTAGGGGCGCCTGTGGCTGCGAGGGTCGTAAGCTGGAGCGAGGTCGGAGCCTTCGGGACGGCTTCCCCCACGCAGTGGCCCGTTCCGGAGGCGGGGCCTTCAAGGCCCGGGTCTCTTAACCCTGCCGCGCCCGGGCCGAGTCCAAGAGCCGCCGATGCTCCCCACGCCGCCGCGGGCCCGGCGGAGCACCCTGCCGGACCTGAAGACCCTGAGCCCCCGGCTGTCTGCGGACACGGAGGGCGCGCAGCCCCAGGACGGCGAGCTAAGGAAGCAGAGACAGAAAGGAGGAATACTCGCTTTCCGAGGACGATGGCGTTCGAGTTGGGTCTGTGAGGGACTGAAATAGGAGTTGACCAGAGAGAGAGAGACTCTAGGCCTCGAGAGGAGCACGCGCACAGGTTCCGTGGCACAAAAACGCGGTGGGTGCGGGGCTGAGAGGACAAGAGGCAAAAAGATTGAGGGCTCTACATGGTCGCTGAAATTTTAGGTCCCTGAGAGTAAAGGGATGCAGCTGGTTTCAGCTGGAAAGCCCCTGGCCCGGAGGAAAGAAGGGGCTTGCTTGCCTGGGGTTGCAAGGCAGTGTGGGTGGCTGATACAGCCAGCACTTCAGTGACCTGACTCAGGGCCCCACGCTTCACCCCACTGGGCGGCCTCTGGTGGAGCAGACACATCTCTTGTGGATACCCTTGAAAGTGAATCATGGGTCACAGGGATCTATGGTCAAACTATCTCTAGCTATGTGGCTACCCCCAGCTCTGCAGGCCCAGCCTCCTGGAAGACACGAAAGGCGGGACTCGCTGGGCACAGCCTCGCCCTGGTGCATGCCAGGAGGCCCTGCCTTCTGAGTGCTGGCAGAGCTGGCCATCCCTAGGCCAGAGAGAGAGCAATCGGGCAACGCTGGGAGAGCAGTGCAGGCCCTGGAGGTGATGAGTCTGTTGAGATTCTGATGGGGACGGGTCAGAGGATTTAGAAAGTGACGAAGGCCTGGACACCCCAGGACAGTGTAGCCTGCTCTGCTTCCACAGTGAGCTGGGCTCAGTCCCCCACATGTCATTGTCTTAGATACCCATGGCCTTTGCACAGGTGGAGCCTGATGTTTGGAACACCATCCCCTCTAGGAAGCCTGGCTTCCAACCATGCATCACCTCCTCCAGGAGTACTTTCCTACCCTACACTGAGTTCAAGCTTCTCAGACACCAGCCCCATCTGGGTTCAAGTTACAACTATCACCAGTTATCACACCATCCTGTGATCTGTGTGGTGCCCCTTGGGACAGGACCTGGGTCCCAGGTGTCTCTGCACCTCTAGCCCCAGCCCAGGCCTGACCTGTCTTGAAGGAGTATTTCTGTGTTAATTATTGGGTGTTAGGATCAATGTTTCATTTAAACCTATGAGTAGGTGTGATGTGGTATTGACAAGAATGTATATTTTGTGTATTTGAAGTGGAGAGCTCTATAAATATTTATTAAGTTTACTTGTTCCGGATCTGAGTTTGAGTCCTTAATTATTGGGTGTTATATCTGGGTGTTAGGATCGTTAGCTCTTGTTGTTGCATTGATCCTTTTACCACTATATCTTTGTTCCTTTAAGATCTATTTTATCCGATACGAGAATTGCAACTCCTTGCTTTTCTCTGTGTTAGACGGGTGGTAACATTCCACAAAAGGCATGCCCAGGAGACAGGCACGGTACCCATGGAGACCCAGGGCCAGTTGGTGGCAGTGATGAATTCCCTTTAGAATTGGCTCTTGGGTGCTTGGAGATACTATATAAATAAGGAACTCTGGTTGTGTGCATTGGAGAGCATATTAACAGGACTCAACTTGGCTGTGAGGTGCAGAGATGCTGTTTCAGGTAAGGAGCCATATTGGGCAGGGTTTTCTTTTTTTTTTGGTGGGGGGAGGAAGGCAGGAAGGGAGGGAGGAAGGAAGGGATGAAGGAAGGGAGGAAGGGAGGGAGGGAGGGAAGGGAAGGAAGGAAATCAAGCAATGAGAGAGACATTGCCGACCTGGATCTAGAGGTTTACAAGTTGATTTCTTTTTTTTTTTTCTTTTTTTGAGAGAAGGAAAGAAAAAAAGGAGTAAAGGAGAGGAAGAAAGAGGAAGAGAAAGAGGGAGGGTGAATGAAAATATTGCTTTATTCTGAAAAAAATGGGTATTAATAATGGCCAATCAATGTTTCATTTAAACCTATGGGTAGGTGTGATGTGGTATTGACAAGAATGTATATTTTGTGTATTTGAAGTGGAGAGCTCTATAAATATTTATTAAGTTTTTTTTTATTTTTTAATTTTATTTATTTTTATTATTTATTTTTTTTTTTTGAGACGGAGTTTCGCTCTTGTTGCCCAGGCTGGAGTGCAATGGCGTGATCTCGGCTCACCGCAACCTCCGCCTCCTGGGTTCAGGCAATTCTCCTGCCTCAGCCTCCCAAGTAGCTGGGATTACAGGCACGCGCCACCATGCCCAGCTAATTTTTTGTATCTTTAGTAGAGACGGGGTTTCACGATT
>JAPYYA010002760.1:0-13613 GCA_028533165.1 Leontopithecus rosalia
TAGGAGCTGATGTTTGGCTGGTGCCTATTCATTCACCTGGACTGCCAAGGGAAAGCAGGGAGCTGGGGAAAGAGGGAAATGGAAAATGGGAGAGTGGGTCTTCATGGAGCTGCTGGGTTCTGGGACACACTCTGGAATCACAGGGGAGCTAAGGCCCTGGACACTTGGGAACGGGGCCCGCGATGACCAGCCTGCGCTCCACCCCCCTGCGTAGACCTGGCATTCAGCCACCAGCTTGTGTCCTGATACTACCTCCCGCAGAAAGGAATCGGTGTGGAAGGGCAGAAAGCAACCACATTTCTGCCACCAAATTTTTGGAGGAAGGACATTCGGAACTAGTGAAATTATTTTGGCTGATCATAAAATGATTGATGTGTTTTTAAAAGAACTGTTTTAATGATAGGTTTAGCACTTTTATCTGGATGATAAGCATTCATGCACCTGCACACTTCAACACGTTCATAAACACCCAAGGGCAATAGAAACCCTTGAATAATGGCAGCAGCTGGCATACATTTTGCCATTCTTTTCTCAAAAACACAGTTATGATTATTTACAGATAATAATGCATGTTATTCACCTTTCTACCAGAAAATTAACAGAGTTAAATAAAATACATGATTTATGGGGCCATTCCTGAATACAAAATAAAAGAAGCTTACACATTTATAAAAATAAAGCCTGTAAAATTGAATAAGGTACAGATATTTCTCATTTGAAAGAACATTTTAAAACCTAATAATATCAGTATAATGTCATATGGTCTTTGAAGAGAAGTTTTACAACTGATGTATCCTTGAAACCCCTGGAACCTAGCAACATTACTTGGTGAAAATTGGCTAAATAAATGAATAAACCACAAAACACCCCCCCACAAGATAGGGAAGGCCATGAAATGCTGGGATCAGGGACTGCAAGCCAAGCCAAGTTAGAACCTCACAGGATAATTCTAGCGATCCTCCAGTTTTTGCGGTTGTAAACGTCCCTGGAGAGTTTCTGTTAAAGATACGGAAAACTCCCATCACTTCCCACTCATAGTAGATTTTGATTCAGTAAGTCTGGTGCCGTACCCAGGACTCCACTTTTTTTTCTTTTTTTTTTTTTGAGACAGAGTCTCACTCTGTCACCCTGGCTGGAGTGCAGTGGTGTGATCTCGGCTCACTGCAACCTCCACCTCCCGGGATCAAGTGATTCTCCTGCCTCAGCCTCCCAAGCAGCTGGAATTACAGGTGCACCACCACACCTGGCTAATTTCTGTATTTTTGTAGAGATGAGGTTTCACCATATTGGTGAGGCTGGTCTCGCACTCCTGACCTTGTGATCTACCCACCTATGCCTCCCAAAGTCCTGGGACTACAGGCATGAGCCACTGTGCCTGGCCCGACTCTGCATTTTAACTAGGACCCTAGGATTCCTACCATAAGTTGAGGAGCGTCACTTTGGGTGGGGGCACTCAACAATTCCAGGCATAGTCTACTGATGAAAGTACCTTGGCCAGGCGTGGTGGCTCACACCTGTAATCGCACCACTGCACTCCAGCCTGAGCCACAGAGAGAGACTCCATCTCAAAAAATAAAATAAATAAAAAAGGAAGTGCCCTCTGGAGCTAAGCTGCGGAGGCCCAGCATGCACGGCTATCACCTCCTGATTTTATACCACTGGGCAATGCAGGTTCCATATCTGCACACCTGGGTATAAGGAGAGCAGCTGACTACTAATCAGTTATTAAAGTAGCTAAAACCGTGCAGTGCTGGGTCCGGTCCAGGTGTAGGCCTTCAGCCATCCTAAAACTGATATGAGGAGTCGGTTTCCTTGTACATCATTTCTTAAACACAAAATATGCCTGGGGTGAATTGTGTTCCCCCAAAATTCGTGAGTTGAAGTCCTAACCCTAGTATCTCAGTGTCCATATTTGGAGGTAAGGTCTTTACGGAGGTGGTTAAGAAAACCTGAGGTCATGAGGCTGAGCCCTAATCTAACGTGACTGCTGTCCTTACAAGATGAGAAAATTTGGACACAGACAGACATACACAGAGGGAATTCTGCCCAATATCAACTCTTCCCTGGGTCTCCAGCCTGCCAGCCTGCCAGCCTGCCCCACAGATATCAGCCTTGCCAACCATCGCAATCCCATCAGCCAATTCTTAAAATAAATCTAGACAGACAGATGAATGATAGAGGATACGTACAGAGATACAGAGATACATCCTATTGGTTCTGTTTCTCCGGAGGAGTCTAAACCAGCCTCTGAAGACAACAAAAATGATGATTCTTGGATACGTCTAATTCTTTCCAAAAGTCGCTACACTGCAGTAAGCCTCTGAACGGGTGGAGAGGGTCGGAGCAGCTGAGCATCCCAGAGGGTGTCTATGCAGTGGGCTGCCCTTCTCCCCCGACCCACACCTAGATCCCACCCAACTCCCAATTGCTAGTTGTGTTCTCAGAGTTCCTTAGCCCCCCGAGTCTGTTTACATGTAGGACCCGCTGCAACTGAGTCCTCTGAGGGTGCTGGTGCGGGTTCAGCTTTTCGAGGCTTACCTGGATAGAGCTGGCTGTCTGGGGCATCTCCTAGACTTGGCCCTTGAGGTCTTCCACTCCTCCCTCCTAACCACGCTCAGCCCGCAGGCCCACCCAGCCGTGAAGGCCAGTCGTCAAAACCTGGGGTACTGTTAGTTTTACCATCCAAACCACCTCCTTGCGGGGAGTGGTGGCTCACGCCTGTAATCCCAACACTCTGGAAGGCTGAGACAGATAGATGGCTTGAGGCCAGGAGTTCAAGACCAGCCCAGGAAACATGGTAAAACTTTGCCTCTACAAAAGATAGGAAAATTAGGTGGTTGTGATGGCGCCATGCCCGTAGTCCCAGCTACTCGGCAGGCCGAGGTTGGGGGGGTCCTTGAGCCTGGGAGGTGGAGGTTACAGTGACCCAAGATCACGTCATGCACTCCGGCCTAGGTGACAGGGCAAGACTCAATCTCAAAAACAAACAAACAGAAAGTCTTCTTTCATTTTGAAGACAGCAGGCCCAGGCTGCCTGCAACCTGATTGATTTAGAAGAACACTGAGCCTGTGCATCTGCAGGGAGGGTCTCTCCGGCCCTAGCAGTTCTTCTCTGTGTAGATGTACCTTACTCCGGAGCTTGCCTCTCCTGAGCTAGGGAAGGCGTCCCAGGTCCCCAAAATAAACGCTGTAGACGAAAATAATTGAATGCTAAGGCAGCATATGAAGATTTTTGAAATGCTTCTTGAGACAGTTTTGTTGTGGCTATCCATTGCAAACAATGACTGGCTTATTCAGTCAAATCTCCTCAGCACCTAGCTTGTAGTGAGGGATGCTCAGGGGAGTTTTAAGGGATGTGGAATGAATAAAGGAATAAACGGGATTTACCTCTGTAATTACAACACACCCTAATGACCCAGGGGTAAAGTGAGCTTTTGTTTCTATCCTTTGAAGTCTAGGGAGCTGCAGGATTTCCCGATTTTCACTATAGCAATTAATATGTAAATTACCTATTTATTCCTAAAATGACATATTAGGAGAGCTGTGATTTATAAAAACCTGCCTAAAGTGAACATAATCATATAGAATAAATGCCTATCTGAAAACCATAGAAAAAATAGTCTCCAAATCCCTCGCCAAAGCAGTCAAGTGAACTCCAGGCATCAATGTGTTAACTATTTTTTTAATACTATGCTTTTGTCCGGGCGGCAGCACACATTTTCAGTGGATCCAACCTTTACTGTAGTTTTTAGAGAGTAACGATTTGTATCACTAGAGGGAGACACAGTTTGCCAAAAAGTTATTATCAGGCAGAACTGAAAACTTTCCAGCCTTTAGACTAAAACAGCAAGAAATAAAGCTGATATATATTATTTCCTATACCCCTATCACTGTGAATTTAACAAGTTCATAAATAGAATTATTGAACCAATAAGTTAGTTTTTCCTTTCTGAGATAATATTGAAACTGTGAATCCAAAAGTAGCAATGGACATTGTCAAACTTGAGTGAAACAGTAACATTCAAACAGGATAGTGCTGAAATACCAGAATGTTTCAACTACCTCAAGACAGTGAAAGTCAGTACACAAAGACTGTACCTATGTGCTTAACTGACTGCCTCTGTGAACAGCTGCTTTTCTAACATGAAAATGAATTCATCGACATCTCTCTCCTAGGTGAAGAAGTGGGAGCTGAATGTGCTTACATCACAGCACAAATGGGAAGCCCTGGCTTGGAGACCTTGGCATGACGGTAAAATGTCAGATTTCCAGTTCCTAAGTAGGGAACGGCAAACATCATCCTTTTTTTCCTGGTGAATGCGTAGTGCATGCACTTGTGTTTAAGCCACAGTTCTGTGAGACTAAAAGGTGATTGTGTTTCTAGCAGTTGGACGGGTTTGTTTGTTTTTTTAACTAATTTGCATTTACATTTTCTGCCCGGCCTCTGAAGACATTTGAAATTGCTTTTATTATTCTCGTTTTATAGAAAGAAAGTTAATTTCCCAAAGACACAAAAGGGTGAGGTTCCAAGCCCGGACCTTTGCTTGTTTCACAAGATGGTTATGTTGGTAGCATTAGAAACCCAGGAACTGGAAGGAGAAGACTGCGAAGTTTGAGGAGAAGACGCAGGATTCTTCCCTAAGATGGGGCCAGAGAAATAAACTGTGGAAGGCAGGCTGCCTCTAGCTTCACGACCTTCTGTGAATGTAATTCAGCACACCACTCTTTTCTATAGACAGTTTTTACAAAGGGGCCTCATTGGCAATTATCCTGAAAACTTCAGAGCACAGTTGGGGGCGGGGGTGTGAGGGGAAGCAGGAATACTATGTAAATCTCTTTATTGAAGATCCAAGAGCAGAAAGGCCTCTGTGGAAGCCACAGGGACCAATACGAACTGGACATTTGAATTTTTAATGTCTACTCTGAAAATGTTTAGGTTTTGAAGCCGCTCAGCATCTGTGAGGAAGCTTTACCTACAGAAGGCAAAACGTTTTAGTTAAGAAGTGATGATGGTTAGAAGCCCACACCCAGCTGAACAACTGGTTATAATACTAAAAAAAAAAAAAAAATCAACCAACACTGGCTTAGAATGCCCTCCCAGGCTCTTTCCTCACCAATGGCTCCTGTCCCTTTCCCCACTGTGTATCTTTTTACTCTTCTACACCAGTTCTGCCCTCTTTCTCCAGTTCTTTCTCTTCTTCTCCGCCCTTTCTGTATTTACTGAAAGATGTTTTCTTTGATCCTGGTATTTGTTCTACTTGTTGAATAAATCGTCAGTTTCCCTGTTGTTCATTTTTAAATATTGGTTAGAGATGTCTTCTAAAAACTGAAGTTCTTTCCTTCTGCGTCTGTCACATCAAGCCATTCTTTCGCTTCCAATGGTTCAGTAATCTGCAGTGAACATCATCCGCCCCCCCCCCCGTCTCTTCTCTTCCAAACTCCTGCCATCGTGATTGGCATTCACCCTCCTGCTGTTAGCAGCACTCAGTTTTTCTCAGGCCACCCTATTTCCAGGGAGATCATAGACAGAAATGCAAACATGTAAGACCAGGTGGTGGCACAAGTACACCCGCAGTCACAGCGATTCACTTCTGTGAATGTCACAGATCTTTGGAACTCCATAGGAAACAATGGAAGCAAAGTCCTGCCTCCCAGAAGCCCCAAAGAAATACCATCCTAGCACTGGAGCTGCTGACGTGAAGAGGGTGCAGGCTCCCAGAAGCCCCAGAGAAATGCCACCCTACCACTGGAGCTGCTGACGTGAAGAGGGTGCAGGCTCTGTGAGTGCCGTAGAGTAAGGCCTCCGAGGGAGCAGCTCCGGTGTGGCAGGTGTGTGAGGTGCCCTCACTGGGTCAGAGAACACCGTGCCCCGTGATGCGTCCCAACACCGACGCTGGCATTCTCGGCGTCACCACAGCATCAAGAACAGACTGCTAGTCTTCCCAAAGCTGTCATGGAGAGCCAAACTTGCCACAGTGTCGTTTGTGCAAGGGTAATGACATCATGTTTTATGTCATCTGCAGCCTCTCTTAGGTTGTGATTACGTGCACAGAAAGGAAGAAAAAAATAACAGAAAGTACACTTGGTAGAAATGATGGCACCGGCTGAGTTCTAGCTGTCCCCTCCTCGAAAACATCCTTCAGTTTCACAATGAGCCACTGCTGACTGCCTCCTAACGCTGCCAGGTACCAAGATGTGAGGCTGCACGGGTTCCTGGGTCCCTTTTCTTGTGACTTCTCGGGTATTTGAAATATTGCTGTGAACATGACCGAAACTATGCTCCGTCAACACAATTCCCTGCACTTGAGAAACGGTGCTTTGTGAAGTTTGGCTCAAGGGAAAATGCAATCAATCAATAAAATGTTTAAGTGCTAATATTTTATAAAATACTGAGGAAAAGAAAACTTTACCTGAGTATAAAAACTCAGTTTACTTATAAAACCACGGCAGCACTGAATTAGAACTGCTGGTCCTTTATTAGCTGAGTAGCAACGGTACACTGTAGTCAGGGCAAGGGAAGAGGGGACATATATTTGAGTCTGTAATTGCATCCATTTTAGAATGCTTTCTTGTCTTCCCTGGGAAATATTCCAAGTCAGATGTCAAAGGGCAGCTGTTTTACTCCAGATGTTTTTGGAGATCGCCAACGTACATTTAGATTGAGAGTCAAGACACAGAAATTTTAAAAACATAAAATAGCTCTTTTATGGTGCATTTAAATTAATTTCTTCTAGTGTTTAGGATAAAAGGAAGAACAGATGGTGAAGATTTCATTTAAAGTGAGAGCCATTAAAATAATCTTAGCCAGAAACAGAGTTCTTCATAACAGGAATACATGAACCATAAGATTTTAAGCAATTTTTAAATGGTCCATACAATAAGAGACCATATCATTTCAATTACATTTCATACACTAAACTGATACATAATAGATCCATTCAGGATTTCTGTATTATGCTAGAGTACTAAAAATGGTGAAATGTCAAAAAAGGAGTAAATGAAAAAAGATAAAGCTATACATTGTTTTCTTCAAGAGTACTCTCAGATTTTATGATTTTTCAGTTTCAAATCTCCAATCATTAGTCCCCATATTTATATGATTTGTATATGTCGTATATTCATGGACAGAAAAGTAATACATTTGAATGCAATAATGTTATTTATGACTCTGGACTTTAAATTGTCTAGTTCCTTCCTTTAAAAGAGGAAGGGGAGCAATTCACATAATTTCCATTGATAAAGTGATCTGTACCTCCAGATATGGCAAACGATTCCTTAGAAATCCATTAAAAAGTGTGTGTGTACATAATTCAACATACAGACAGTTAATAGTACTTTAACTCCCTTTCACACAGGACACATGCCTTGCATCAAGAAGAGTCTTGCCCCATGGCAAACGCTACAGCTGCTGAACTTCAAATGCTGAGTCAGTAATTTTTGGCTAACAGATTCTGACAACAGCTATAATCTTATTGGTAACACCCAGTGAGAGAACGATTGTCAGTGATGGTAATGGATCCAGAGTTTGATGAAGGTGTCTGGGGCCGGCCCTGTAATAACAGGTCAGGCATAAAGTTTAAACCTCTTTATTGCGTAGGTGACCCCAATTATATCCCAAGACAAATAACACCCTTTACTCAAACACCTGATACCAAATGTGGCCACTTCAGATATCTCCCTCTTGGGGGCCTCTGATCATTTCAGGATATTTGAACAGTGGGCATTAACTGTCAGTTTTGTATTTGCTATGCTAGACCTCTCTGAAATTGATTGAATTATTTTAAAAATGCCTTGGTTTATTGACAGTGATCTTTTAAAAGCACTTCCCTTAACTCATCCTTGCAAACATATATGCGTGTGTGTGTGTGTGTGTATTTGGCTTGTGGAATCATTAAAACATTATATATACATGTTATATATACATATATGATGTTTTAATGATTCCACAAGCCGAAGTGGAGATTAGGCATGTGACAGACATCTCGTGCAAAATGCAGTGTACTCTCTAATGGGACCTGAGTGCCTTGTTTACATCAAAACAGAGTGATAACTGTCTTTATTTCAAAAATGATAAAACTACTCAAAATGTGAGGAATTGCCACTTGACACTAACAGAGAGTATTTGAACACTGCAAGAACTGCTTTGAACTAAAGCACAAAAAAATATATATATATTTATATATATATTATATTTATATATATTTATAAGATTATATTATAAATATATAATAAGATTATATATAATAAGATTATTATATTTATATTTATATTTATAAATATATAATATATATAAATATAATATATATATATATATATATATATATATTTTTTTTTTTCTGAGACAGAGTCTAACTCTGTTGCCCAGGCTGAAGTGCAATGGCACAATCTTGGCTCACTCCAACCTCTGCCTCTGGGGTTCATACATTTCTCCTGCCTCAGTGTCCCAAGTAGCTGGGGCTACAGGTGTGCTCCAATTTTTGTCTTTTTAGCAGAGACAGGGTTTCACCATGTTGGCCAGGCTGGCCTCGAACTCAGATGATCCACCCACCACAGCCTCTCAAAGTGCTGGGATTACAGGCGTGAGCCACCGTGCCCAACGAAGATATTTTAATTCAAGATTTCTGGAAGAGAAGACCCCAGGTCATTGGTCTCACTTCTGCTATTTTACATAAACAATACAAATCTGGGATCTAGCTATGGAATCTGGCTGGCAGAGGCTGCAATCCCTGCGAGGCGACTTTGGATGTGGTACTTACCCTTGCTATGCTGTCTTCTTGTCTGTAAAACAGAGTCACAATGCACCTGTTTGAAATGAGTTCATGTGCATAAGGACCTGGCACTACATTTGGTTCATGGGAAGTGTCAAGCTATATTTTTATTATTAGGATTATCATACAAAAATGACTCTGCACTTTTTTGACTGAATAAAGCACACTATTCGTCTTTAATAAAGTGCAGGGACAAACTTAGAACTGCCATTGCGTTTTATGGTATGTACCTTGTTATTTACTTATCTAGTTATTTATTTACCAATCCAAAGTCTCCTTTTTGTCAGGCCCTGGACTAAGGCCATAATCCTATCCTCTGCTTCCAGTCTAAAAAGAAAAAGACAGGAACTCAGTGACGACAGTGCTGGCAGTTGACGGGGAAGTGACGACCCTTGGAACAGGAGCACAGGAAAGAGCATCTTGTCAAAATCAATGACCACTTACAGGCCGGCAGAGGTACCATTACCCAAATGGGAACATGTTACCTCTCCCCATCACAGTTATGAGTATCGCTACACAATTTATTCGCTCATTGTGTTTTGGATTGGGTGGAGCCTACTAAACTAGCTACTGGTCCACTTTGCTCCCCAGATCTTTTTCTGACATTCAACACCCACTGGATTTTTCTCCTCCTTAGAATCATGTTGCTTATTTTGATCTTACCTTGTGAAAAGTCTAACCTGAAATGTCCTCAAGCTAGAGCAAAAGGGTTTACGTTTCAACCTAACCTTTTTTTTAAAAAAAAAAAAGAAAAGGAACAATAGCAAATAGTAGGAGATAACTAAAGAAATGTAGAATGAATCCTTGGTCTTACCTGAAAGCAGGATCAGGATGACCTGTGAAGGTGCGTCCTGGCTGTAGAATGCTTAGTTGTATTCAAAGTTAAGGAAGCTGAAGGAACTAGATAAGGCAGTGCTAGGATATGACAAACAGAACAAGGAATGAATACTCAGCATAAGAGTGCTGGAAGGTCTGCAGTGCACGCAGGTGGGAACCAGGATGCCTACCTCGTCTCCGTTGCCCAGGACTGTCCGGTTTCAGCACTGAATCCTCACAGCCTGGAACCCGTCTCAGTCCCACACAGCCCGGGAAGGTTGGTCTCCCTCAAAACACATATATCTTTGCTTGTCTCTTTTCCCTGGTTATTTTTTCTTTACAATAGTGTATTGGTTTGTTCATTCCACTGATATTTGTTTAAGGCTGCAACACTCCCGGCCTCCCGGCAGGTGCTGCCGACACAGTGGCCCGTCACAGAGAGACTGCGTCTCTGGTTGTTTTTTTTGTTTTTTGAGACAGAGTCTTGCTCAATCTTGGCTCACTGCAACCTCCACCTCCCGGATTCAGGCATTTCTCCTGCCTCAGCCTCCTGAGTAGCTGGGATTACAGGTGAGCGCCACCATGCCCAGCTAATTTTTGTATTTTAGTAGAGATGGGGTTTCACCACGTTGGCCAGGATGGTCTCGATCTCTTGACCTCGTGATCCGCCCGCCTCGGCCTCCCAAAGTGCTGGGATTACAGGCGTGAGCCACGGTGCCCGACCCATCTCTGTTTTTATACAGCTTAAGTCCTATGAGGGAGGTACAGGTAACCAAGCAACCACATGACAAAAAGATAATAAAATTCAGTTCATGAGACAGACTCACTTCTGGGGGTGGGAGGCTCAGAGGCAGTATTTGAGCCGAGCCCTGGGTGATAAGAAGAAGCCAGCCATGGGAATGGCAGGGGAAGGACATCACAGGCAGAGCGGGCAAGGCAGAAGCGTGGGGTGGGAGAGCAGTGGCTGGTGGGGGCCGGATCAGAGAGGAGTTTTGTAGGTGAGTTACTGGCTTTGGATCTTACTCGAACTGCATTGGAGGGTACTGGAGAGTTTGAAGCAAGGAAACGTAAGGGGAAAGGAGGTTTGTATGATCCAATTTGCCTTTTTGTAAATCTCCCTGTCAAGTACATGGACAATGGGGTGTGGGAAGATGACAGTGGAAGGAGGTGACTGGGCAGAAGGCTACTGTGGCCCACAGGGTGATGCCTGCCTAGGCCTGTGGCTCTCAGGGTTCAGCCTCCCGACCAGGTGCATCAGCAGCACCTGAAACCTTCCAGAAGTGCAAATTTCAAGGCCTCACCCAGAATGGCAGAGTCAGTATCCTGAGTCAGCCCAGCCATCCATGATGCAGCATAAATGTTTGTTGAATGTGCCAGGCATTGTAACAAGCAGGGTAAATACAGAGATGAATAAAAGGAGAAACTTCTTCAGGAACTGGTATACTACTGAGAAAAACTCAAGCACCATGTCTGATCTTCAGAAAACTACAAACATCACCAACAAGTATTTATTGTTATAACATTCCATTAGGCAGGTTTTCACCCACTTGATATGTTACACAGACAAATGAAAGGCTCTCCTAGAAGAGCTAAAAGACTCTAAAATCACGGTGTGCTTAGGAGCTTCCTAATACCATGTAAGAATGTAATACGCCAGGCACAATGGCTCACGCCTGTAATCCCAACATTTTGGGAGGCTGAGGTGGGTGGATCACCTGAGGTCAGGAGTTCGAGACCAGCCTGGCCAACATGGAGAAACCCCATCTCTACTAAAAATGCAAAAATTAGCCGGCTGTGGTGGCAGGTGTCTGTAATCCTAGCTACTTGGAAGGCTGAGGCAGGAGAATTGCTTAAACCCGGGAGGCGGAGGTTGCAGTGAGCCGAGATTGCGCCATTGCACTCCAGTCTGGGCAACAGAGCGAGACTCCATCTCAAAATACACAAACAAAGCAACAAACAGAAGAGTGTAATACACCAGGCTAGCATGTGAAAAGCAGGAGCATCCTCCTAGATGGCAGCGCTACCCATGCGAATCTCCCCAATGCCACACCCTGCCAAGTCTCAGCTCTCACGCCCAGCACTCAAGATTCTTTAGAAATGGTCCCTGTCTGCTGTGCCAACCTGAACCCACCACACAGCCTAATTAATTTACATATTATTCCCTGAACACATTAGGAGCGATCATCCCATGTCTGTCTCTTTGCCTATCAAATAAAAATTTTGTGTCGAGCAAGAATTTATTTTGATATAAAGGTAGATATCAATATTTGTTTTCCCCAAGTATCTAGAGAGTCATTGAATAAACAATCTCTTCACCAGGAATGTAAATGCCCTTTTTAATATATTTAAATTTCTCCCATTGAGTCCATGTCTTCTGGGTGTTCCATTGTGTGCTGCATAGAATTTACCCCCTTTGGCATAAGCTATGAAATGTTTTCATTGCTGCGGCTCTCAACCCTGTGACCCTGTGAACACCACCCCTTACTGGGGATCTTCGAGATCTTTAATCAGAAATGTTCTTTGCATCAGGATTAACTAGAAAACCACTTGTAATCTCATTTATTTCAACTACAGCAAGAGTTGCTTTTAAAAATCCTGACTTTTGGCCGGACACAGTGGCTCATGCCTGTAATCCCAGCACTCTGGGAGGCTGAGGCGGGTGGATCATGAAGTCAGGAGTTGGAGACCAGCCTGGCCAATATGGTGAAACATCATATCTACTAAAAATACAAAAAATTAGCCAGGCATGGTGGTGCACACCTGGAGTCCCACCTACTCAGGAGGCTGAGGCAGGAGAATTGCTTGAATCCAGGAGGGGGAAGTTGCAGTGAGGCGAGATCACACTACTGCACTCCGGACTGGGCGACAGAGTGAGACTCCATCTTAAAAAACAATCCTTACCTTTCCACCTTTAGATAGATAGTAAACTTAAATGCAAACACTGTATCTTGTTTTTTCCATATTCTTCCATAGGATCCATGCTCTATGAGACTGCTCAATGCCAAACTGGTGAAAGAAAAATCAAAAAGCTACTTATAAAAGTAAATTTAAAGATGTGTTATTTCCTCAGCATAAAAACAGAATTCTCTTAACACAAATTTGATGAACAAGCTGACTGGAATGAGACTTAACCTCAAAAGGAAATCAATGAAGCGAACTCACAGCACAAAGCGGTCTACAGAGGGGTGCGGGTCAGAGGGGCATTCTGTCCTTTCCTGTTGGAGTGCTGCTTCATCCACAGCTGCTCCAAGATGCTCTCTCCAAAACCCTGGCTAGAAACAGCATTTTTCATTCTGTGTTATGCATGAATCGCACGCACGCATACACGTGCACACACTGTCATTTCTGCTGCTGCAGTGGTCAAGTTCAATGACTGTGACACGCTCAACATAAAAATAAGCTTGAAATCTTAGAAAATACACCACCCCACTTCTCTCCAAAGTTGAACCAGGTGACAATGTATTGCTGGAATCCAAGCTGCATGTGTAGGTATGTCTGCCTGGGTAGTAAGAGGAGTTGATTTTACCCACGAGAACCAGGGCACTAGAATCTAAAAGACTCTTTCCTCTGATGGCCAAAATACACAGTCCCTGGATGGGATACGGGACACTGGAAAGCGCATACTGGGATCTCAGTATTATTTCCTACAGATCCTTTCTTGGTAGCCCACAAATGCAAGAGAATTTCCAGCTCTCCTTCATTCCAGGGTGTCAGTGGATATCAGGATATAGGATGAACTACATATAGAAATAGTATATCTGCAGGGTCCCATATGGGGGCTCCTCACACACTGAGCTGGCCACTGAGCGCTTGAAATGTCAATCACATACTATTCCATGGTGTATATGTGCCACATTTTCCCAGTCCAGTCTATCATCAATGGGCATTTGGGTTGGTTCCAGGTCTTTGCTATTGTAAACAGTGCTGCAATGAACATTCGTGTGCATGTGTCCTTATAGTAGAATGATTTATAGTCCTTTGGATATATACCCAGTAATGGGATTGCTGGGTCAAATGGAATTTCTATTT
>JAPYYA010002761.1:0-13613 GCA_028533165.1 Leontopithecus rosalia
AAAAAAAAAAAAGAATACAGTATATAATATATATATATATATATCTTAGATAATATGTGTTAGTCTACTGCTTATGTTATCAGTGAGGCTTCTGGTCAATAGTAGGCTATTAGTAGTTATATTTTAGGGGAATAAAGTGATACACACAGATTTTCAACTATGCAGGGAGTTAATGTCCTAAACCCTGCTTTGTTCAAGAATGTGTATATACCTATATATGCACATATGTATATATACATGAATGTGTATATGTGTGTGTGTATCTATATCCATATGCACACATATATGTATATACAGAGAGAGAGAAATTAGATAGTACACAAACGTGCAAAACGTGTTGATTCTGGATAGCTGGCTATTTGCTTCTCTAGGCTTTTCTGGATATCCACTCTTTTTTCAATGACCGTACACTACTTTTGTAATTGGGGAAAAAGTGAAGGTTAAAAATTTGTTGCTCTTCACTAGATCTCAGTAGTGCAGAGCAAAGCAGCACAGCAGAGAGTCTGAGAGAACCACTCCTGAAAGCGCCCAGTGCAATCTTCACACTGGCCCTTATTGCAGGTGTGCCCTCAGGCCAGGTACTCCTTCTCTGCCTCATCTGTAAAATAGGAACAGTAATTATTCCATCAGGCTTAGTTGATATTAAAGGGAAATAATAGATATGAAATACTAAACCCAGTACACTGGCTATAGTTAGTGCTTTAAAATCTGAACCTTTTTTTTTAAAGATACTATCTTTCATCTTTCAGTTTGGAAAGGTCTTCCAAAATTATCGGTGTTGGCAAGAATGAGGTGAAACCAGTGCTTTAATACACTATGGTGAAGTGCAGACCGGCACTGTCTTTCTGGAAAGTAACTGTGCAATATACCAATACTCTTGTTCCTATAATCTCAATTTTTAGGGTTTTACCTAAGAAAACAGTCCATGGCAGGTAAGAGATTCATGACATCAGGATTTGAATGAAGCCTCTGTATAATGAGGAAAAACTGGAAATATCCTCCACATTCAATGATAAAGGAATCATTAAATACATTTCAAAGATAATGTAATAAAAAAAGGAAAAAACTCATAAAATTATTTCAAAGTGACTTTTAATTTTTAAATTTTTTTAATTTTTTTTTTTTTTTTGAGACGGAGTTTCACTCTTGTTACCCAGGCTGGAGTGCAATGGCGCGATCTCGGCTCACCGCAACCTCCGCTTCCTGGGTTCAGGCAATCCTCCTGCCTCAGCCTAATTTTTTGTATTTTGAGTAGAGACGGGGTTTCATCTTGTTGACAAGGATGGTCTCGATCTCTTGACCTCGTGATCCATCCGCCTCGGCCTCCCAAAGTGCTGGGATTACAGGCTTGAGCCACCACACCCGGCCTCAAAGTGACTTTTAAAAACTAATAATTTAAAAAATAAATTTAAAATACTAAAATGTATGATTTCTGGAGTGTGTCAATAAATATAATAACAAGTAGTAGGAATGTAAGTAATTTTATTAATTTTCGAATCAGAGTTTTTGCACTTGCTTACAATAAATATTAGCTAATTTTATAGTCAACCACAAAGTTTTTAAAATATAGAGACATTTTTAAAGTAAAGAAAATTTATTTCCTTTGCTTGTTGATCTTTGGAAGGAAAGGAAAAAGGGAAAAATTCTTTCAAGAGAAATATTTCGACTTCTTGCTGCCAAAGCAATCTCAGAAAAGATGGTCTCATAGACTTCCATCTCATTCAGGAAAGCAGCCATTGAAGTGGATTTTTTACGTCCTGAAAACAGCCAGGGTCTCCTGAAGCTTGGAGGAGTGGGGGTAGGGCAGTGACAAGCTTTTCTTTGTAGAGATGCACCTACTTCTCTGGTCTTCTTGCAGACTTTTCCAGCCAGGCCAATCTCACAGAATGAGAGAAGGTCAAAGGTTATTTCTAAACCTGATTTATTGGACTAGATACTGAGGCGCTGGATAAATGTGGGCCTGGCTAACAGGTGCTGCATATAGTAGTGGGAAAAGCGTGTGCTTGGCCATCTTACAAGCCTGGCGCATCCTCAGGTTTCCCTTTCTCCCTGTTTCCTTCTGGTTGAGTAACCACAGTAAAATTCACCTCCTTGAGCCTCAGTTCTCACAGCTATAGAACAGAGATTGTAATCTCCACCTCATAGTGCTATGAACAGGGCTTCTATCCAGGCGGCACACAGTGTTAACAACTGTATTGATTACTAAAATATTAAAGTGCTTTAGTACAAGTTGGGGAATAACCACAGTGTTTCCCATGCCGTCTATCCACACCTTTCAATACCCTCCAACCAGAGACACAAATGGGCCTTCAGATCTCTGCTCCAGCACTATTGCAGGTGCCACTTGGATAATCCATGAAGAAGCCATATCAATTGTTAAAAGATTTGAATATTATCCCTGGTGTGGGAATTAAAGATGAACAAGATGATTTCCATGGTTGACACTGTAGACTGCAGAGATTTGGAACTTTTTTGCAAGAAGTATATACTTACAGCACACACACATTCAGGTCAATAGGATATTTGTCTCCCATGAGACCAAGAAATCTCCCCTTCTAAGGGAAGAAAGACTTGAGGAGAGGGTTATAGAGCAGTGAGTAGCGTGACCCCCAAAGCAGCTCTCATGGCTTCTAGACACTGCCTAAACTAAGCTCAGAAGAGTGGGCAAGTTCAACCATTCACTAAGCCTCATTATGAAATCCTCAGAAGTGGCCTTCCTCAGCCCTGCTACTTACAAATGAAAAGAAGAACTAGAGTTCTCTTGACATTAAAAAACAGATTTTCTTAAGAGAATGTACATGGCTTTGGATTTTAATAGATCATCTGAGAGTTCTTGACAATGATAGAGTTTAAAAGCAGAATTTATGGCCTATCTTGCTTCAAGGCTAGACTGCTAACTTCTCAGGGAAAAAAAAAAAAGAAAATAAAAAAGGGCTATAGGAATAACACTTTATGATTTTTGTTTTGTTTGTTTTGTTTTGTTTTTTATCTCACTCTGTCTCCCAGTCTGGACTGCAGTGGCTGATCTTGGCTCACTGCAACCTCTGCCTCCTGGGTTCAAGCGATTCTCCTGCCTCAGCCTTCCGAGTAGCTGGGACTACAGGCGTGTGCCACCACGGACAGCTAATTTTTTGTATTTTTAGTAGAGACGGGTTTCACCGTGTTAGCCAGGATGCTCTTGATCTCTGACCTCATGATCTGCCCACCTCAGCCTCCCAAAGTGCTTAGGATTTTACCTAAGAAACAGTCCATGGCAAGTAAGAGATTCATTCATGATATCAGGACTTACGTATAATGAGCCTTATGTATACAGCATGAGCCACTGCACCTGGCCAATTCTGCTCTTTTCTTAAAGGCATGTGTTCCATTCCTTAGTAAAGACAGGTCTAGGACAACCTGCTGAGAGATATTTTCAGAAGAATTATCACTAATTCTGGGACACCCCTCTTTCAATAATGGACAACCACACCATGACACTTCTCTTCCAGAACTTTTTGTTTTATTTAACTCCTACGAGATAATATTGAGGAACCTGGATAATGAAACTCTAGCACAATTTTGTTAAGAAAATCGTTGTCTAGATTTCCTAAAAAGATACACATTAGTGGTAGTAAAGTAAATGCAACTTACACAAGAATAACTTCTTTCTTGTCCTTGGTTAGTGTTCTATAAAGAATAGCATGTGATATTAAAGTAGGGCAGATTCTGGGAGCATTGCTATTTGGTTGGAGTGAGAGCTATACTAATCTGAGTGTGTTTAAATTGGAAAGAATTCAGATATTTTTTTAACCACGTGCTAGATTTCCTGTCAAAAACGTGACTCTCTTAAAGGCTGTATGTTCTATTCATTCTCAGTCCTTCTAAAGTACTCAGGAAAAAGAGAACAAGCCAAAATCTTGTGCTCGTATCTTTTTTTGGAATTGAGTTTGCACACCTATTATATCACTTTGGAAACCTGATGCCCAAAAGGCCTCAGCATCTCTAAGGACAATTTCATGAGCTACTATTGTTTTGTTTTTTTCATTGGCATTAGAAAACCTTCTGAACCTCATAACCAGACTTTGGACAAGGGCAACATGCTCTTTTCACAGGTGTTCTGTCTGTGACAAAGGACAAATTAAGTCTCCAAAAAGACTCATCTGCTAGCTTTTTCTGGTGACTTCTATTTCAAGGTCTTCTCTCTCTCTCTCTCTCTAATTAGCCTCCCCAAATGGACTGTTTAATGTATAACTAATCTTGAACTTGCTCTTTTCTCTGACTGAAGAGAAAATTGCACTTCATTTTGTTGAGCTATGGTGCTTATGTTGCACATTTATCAACGAGTGATATTTTAGATTCTGGATGGCAGCTGTTCAGAGTTTCCTCATTGGCAATATTAGATTGGGAATTACTAATGATGAATATATAAACCCTCTTTAACATACGATCTAATCAAAATTGTTCTAAATATTTAGCTTCCTAAATTCAAATTATTTTCCAATGTATATTAGTCTAATGAAACGTTCTTTTTGGGATCTAGAGGAAAGTTGAAAGCATTTAAAACATTTATCACATGCCCAAATGTATAATTGATAACAATATAATTCAGCGTATTGATCTGACTGTCTTGGCTCTGCATCTACATCATCTTAATTTATTCCCACTATTTTCTTTTTGACAATAAATAAAATACTTCAAAAAATTTTAGTCGGAAATAAATGGGTATGCTTGTTTTGTGTTGTTTCATCAAAGGAATTTTTTTTAAGTTTACCTTATTCGTCTGCTGCAAGTAAAGAAGTGGAACAAAGTAAGTACATAGAAGCTGAAATGCAACAGCAAATAGAATTCACAACATGCTTCCTTTCGCTGATTGATAACACACTCAGGTAGGCAACAAACAAAAGGGTCTCCTCTGTCTGTAGCAGGCAGACTTCCCTTGAAGGGAGCACAAATCTGCAGAGGCCTGGATGATGAGATACCAAGGGGACCAAGGGCCCAGGATATTGGAAACATTTCCCAAACATCTCTTTCTAAGAACTATATTCTTTACCTTTTTTAAAAATAGGAACCTTACATTGACTAGATAGCACAAACAGAAGTTAAAAATCCCTAGGTTTGAGGGTAGAGGGATATGAAGCAAGGAAATATCAAATTGGAAAGGGCCACAAAAATCAAAGAATGAGTGATGACATGACGTAGATGCTGTGGGGGTGACTTCACAGAAAGTGGAGGTCCTTATCAGGTAGGAGGGGACAAGAGAATGTCCCAAACATGAGGAATTGCAGAGGTAGATGAGAGCTCGGAGGTTAAGTATACACCAGTTCCATCTGGTTGTACAGATCTGTCTCCACCTGAATGCAACAAGAAGATAGAGTGAGATTTGGTCTCAGTTTAGGCTGAGGCCCCCAAGGCAATAGGTAGAAACAACTACTTCCAGGTTCCAAAATATGCAGGCTATTTATGCAGAACTTGTAATGGATGTGGTCTAAATCTGGTTTTGCAACTCTTGGCCTCTTTCAAAAGAAGAAATGAAATTAAATGCTTGGAAAATTGCAATTAGAGAAAAAAAATTCTTTAGGGATAATTGGTTTAGTGCTGAGTCTCTACTCTTTCTGCACTCTCCACTCCTGAGTGGGAAAGAGGGGAGTGTTGCCTTCTCCTGACTTCAAATCTAGTGAGGAGGGTTCAAACACACCACCAGGAGAAACTGTGAGGTGACCTCTGATACTTGACTGGTATGTGACTTGTGCCTGAGAAATCTAAAGGTTATATGGCTGGGGTGGACTACCACGTGCTCGAAGGAAAAACGGGCTATGTCTTAGGAGTATATTGCATTTATAAATGGAGATGCACCACAAGATACCCAGGGGGCTGAGAGAAAGGCAAAGCGATTAGCAGAAGCCTGTGCCCACGTCGGGGGGAAACTTCCCGCAATGGATGTGCCCAAAGAACCTAGGAAAACGCTCCAGGACAAAATCAACTATAAATGTCTACATAGATTGACGCTAGTCAATAAGACTTCCTCCTACTCCCTTGCCTCTCCTCCCCTCCTCGTTTCTTGTCAGGGAGCTGGGGAGGAGGGCACAGGAGAACTGACAGAGTCTTGAAGCCAATCACTTCCTGCTTGCTTTTCCACCTTGGGCCCTGACAGGCCAGTGCTGGAGGAGGAAAGGAACTTTAACTTTGGATGAAATTTGGAGTTTCGGCTGGACATCCAGGTTACAACAAATAGATCACTCTGGAGATTAAAGTATCTAGAGGATATTTTATTTTCTAAGAGTAACCAGGAAAGTCAGCGGCACTTGCCCTTCATTTCATCTGCGACAGAGAAGAACCTGCCCTCAGACTGGTTATGCTTGCAGCAGTTGTCAAAGAAAAAAACAGTTGTTTTGATTGTCCCTTATTTGTTTGATGCAATATGCAACGCTGCCATAAAAATGAGCATAAACATATAAACAGGTAGGTGAAAGTCGGCATAGAATAACTCCAGAAATGAGAAAGCATATCACTGAAGAGAAGTGAAACTTGGAAAGCCTGAAAATCTTCTGGAGATACAAAGACAAGAACCTACATTGCATTTAGGAAAACAGTGGAGTAGAACTAAAGGGACCTCTGGTAATGACATCTGCTTCCAACTGCGTCTTACAAAAACTATTATCTCTGGGCTGGGAACAGTGGCTCACACCTGTAATCCCAACACTTTAGGAGGCCAAGGCAGGAGGATTGCTTGTGACCAGGAGTCCAAGTTTGCAGTGAGCAATTACTATGTCACTACACTCTAGCCTGGGCAACAGAGTGAGACTCTGTCTCTCAAAATATAGAATAAAATAAGAATAATGATTTCTGGACTGAAAACCAACTTCCTTTTCTTGGGGAAAACAAACATATAAACCTCACTGTTTATGTGTTATAAACATGGAAGTAAGCATTCCTCAGTTAATCAACAAATAAAAGACTGACATTTGTGGATAGACAACTGATCTCGGTTCTGGGGCTATGTGTTCCATATCATGCAGACAGCTGATGCTCCAATATAAAGCAGTCCTATGTTGAGTTTGGATTACAAGTTCTTCCAGAATCTAATCAGTAGAATATACTGAAAAATCCTGTCAAGGGACTGAGAAGTCACATCGCCAGCTAAAAGAGTTCCTGAACATTGCCACATGCATTTGAACAATTACTTTAAGAGAGTCATGGGGGTGGAATGTGGGAAGGGAATGAGCATCCTGTGACTAAAAGACAAGATTAACCAGCCTGGTGTAGCTCCTAAACCACCCCCATCGTCTCTCCAACCTCCCTCTCAATGAACAAACTATGAAAGACTATCATTACATACAATCTTGGCTCTTCCAGTAACTAATGGAGTAATCAAGACCAAATCATTTGCTCTTCTAGACCTTAGTTTCCTCATTTGTTAAATGAGGGCTAGGACTAGATCAGTGGCATAGGTGGCACAAAACAAATCAGTTATTTACTTATTTATGTAGAGAGCGAGATAGAGTCTCCCTCTCTCGTCCAGCCTGGAGTGCAGAGGCCCTCTCTTAGCTCACTACAGCCTTGGACTCCCAGGCTCAAGCTATTCTCCCGCCTAAGCCTTCTTAGTAGCTGGTGTGACAGGGATGCGCCACCACACTCAGATATTTTTTTATTTCACTTTTGTAGAGACGGGGTCTCGTTGTGTTGCCCAGGCTGGTCTAAAACTCCTGTATGGCTGGAATTACAGGTAGGAGTGAGCAACCGCGCTGGGCCCAAATCTATTATTTAAAAGCATATCCCAGAGGCGGCGCCACTGCCAGGCAGTGAGCACCAGGGACCAGTGCCGGAGCTGGGGGCCCCCGGGTTCGGGAGGCGCTGAGGCTGGCGGCCTGCGGACTGGCCAGGGGTTCGGTCTGGGGCTCTGCTTGGCTGGTGCGGTGGGGAAGCCGCAGGCGGCGGAGTCCTGGGCCTGGGTGTGGGGCCTGAAGCTGCGCCTCAGCGTCTACGACCCCAACTGGGACAGGCGAGAACCACTGTCTCTGAACAGCCCGCAGAAGAAGAGGGTGGAATCTGGAGAAGAGCTGGCGTCCAGGCTGGACCACTGCAGAGCCAAGGCCACAGGGCACGTCTTCCTCATCACGAGTTCCTAATACCATGGGGAATGCTCCCTGGAAAAGGACTGAGATCTGATCCCACTGGGTAGAGAACACGCCAAACTCACTGGACTCTGACTTGCAAGCTTGGGGTTGAGGCTTAATAAAATCGTCCATTCCTCCATGACCCACCCCATAGACACCACTGGCTTCAGCAGCAGGCGCCTGCTGCTGGACAATGTTACGAAAATGGAGTCCGGATGGAGGCCACGCTCCGGGACTGCATCCCCAAGGCAGGATGCCAAGGAGGAGGACGGTAGTTAGGAGATCTTCCTATGTCACGCCGGTGTCATGCGCTGCAGATGACAGGGCAGAGTGCTGCAGTTTCCTCCCGAAGCCTGGCTCCATCATTCCTTCAACAATGGCAGCATCACTCACCTGGTGATCCGACCCAATGGTGGGGACCCTCGGGGACACGGGGTTCATGCCCCCTGACAGCATCACCCAGTCCTGAGGGCTGGCCACAAGACTCTGCCCTCCTCACGTCAAGACCTGTCTCTGGCCTTTCCTTCCCTGTGTCCTCCCATACAGGCTGCATTGCAGTTACATGCTGTTCCCCAGGAGGCGGACAGTACAGTAGAAATCTCTCAAACGCTGCATTTGGGTACTTGTTTCTGGCCCCAGCTGAGAAGAGAAAAATTCAGATCAGGTAACCTGACTTCTTTGCAAGGTTTTCTACTTTACCATGACCTGCCAGAACAAACCTGTGGGGTTTAAGGTGAAAACTTCTCAGACAAAACTCGGCCTGTTTTGGGGACTGAATGAAGCCATCACTTTGATGACCACAGTAGGCCGTCGCTGAGGGTCCCCTGCGCTCTGGGGGCAAAGCCTGCCAGGCCCGAGGGTGACTGAGGCACACAGAGAAGGAAGGCGCGGAGGTTTTGTTCACAACTCACTTCACTTCACCTTCTTTTAATTTCTGAAACCCTTTTGTCACTTAAGTATTTATCCGTTATAGATTTTCCTCATCTGGGTTCTTGGTTTGAAAACCAATTTCTCACTCCAAAGTTACAGATTCCTCATGATTCTGGATCTGAACTCATCTGCTTTATTACGACCTTGAGGGCTCAAGGACTTACCAGCTGCATAGGCCGCCATGGGCAGGTGAGGGATGAAATGAGTCTGCAGAAGAGGTGTGACCTTCCGCCTTCATGCTGTCCTCAGAGGAGAGGTGACAGGCTGCCGATAGCCCAGAAGGAGGAGGTTATCTTTATTCAATAATAAATCCCAGACTGACAGCTCAATCCTAGTTTGCCTCTGATTAATTTTTTATGCTTAGGGATTAAAATATTTAAACATGATGTGTCTATCAAAACTATTTAATAAAACTATCCTATTAATTTAGGAAGTGACAATTTCTATAACATGGTTGTGAACATTTTCTGCAGTCAATACAACTAATTGGGATAGTCAATCTATTTCTTTGCTTTGAAAATGACTACATAATCAAAATGACTGGTTTAAAAAAAATAAAAAAAAATACAAAAAAAGTATCCAGAACCCATCAGTAAAGATTTGTGATTCCGTTGATAAAGACTGGGTTCAGGAATCTGCATTTTAATACATTTAAGCTGATTTTGATGTGGGTGATCAAAACAAACATTTAAATACAACCTCTAAGGCCTTTTGCAATTTTAACCCTCTCTTCTGTTCTAGTTTATCACAACTCCGATCGCCCACTTACAGAATGCATGGTGACTTACAAAATCTAGTGTGCTCAGTGAGTATAATTGTATTTGAAATCCAAGCTCGCTGGGTGCTGGAATTGGTTAGAAAGGATTCCAGTCATTATAGTATATTACAGCATTCTGCTGGCTGCCTGTGATAGTCTTGTCACTGTTTCAGGTTACTTTAATGGTTGGGCTGAATGACTCCCACCACTATCAGATTCTGTGATTCTGATTCTAATTCTATTGTATTATTGGGTCTACCATGAGGAGTTGCTAAGTTTTCTCGGTTACTTGGCTAAACATACATGTACTCCCTCAAAAGGCTTCCAGGAAGTTCTCCACGTGGTTAAGAATATTGATGTAGATGGTTCAAAAGTTACACACTCAGAGTGAAAATATAACTTTATTTATTCTCTATTTGCTATTTAAAGATGCCTCGGTCTTGGATAGTTCAAAGTTTAAGCTCCCTCTAAGCATTCCCTTCCTCTCTTGTTTCCCAAATTGGTATCTGGACATACAGGTATGCTTACGTATCACACATATAATAAGTGACATGTCCTTAGGGATAGATACTGCCTCTGAGTCCTTGTTGGTCTCTGAAATGCTGTAGCTTGTTTGCTCTCGTACCCAGGAAACAGTGGTGGTGCCCACAGAGGTGTGGTTTGTCCCACCCAGTTCCCTCAAATGCTCTGCTGGCATCCCCTGCTGAAGTCATAGCTCTAGTAAGACTACATTCATGACCTCTTCCTTCTAAGCCTAATTCTCCTCTGGTCTCCTGCTTCTTCCCTTTCCCATTCATGTCAAGGATACAGAATATTGGAGGATACGAAGAAATAAGGTGATATCTAAAGCTCAGCCCTTTAGACAGCTCTCTCAGCCATTTCTGCCATCCAGTCTGGCACCATGTCAGATGCAGTGCCACGCCAGCTGTGGGATGCTCTGAAGCACGTACTAGGATACACCCACTGTTCTGGACCATGTTTCTACCACATCTTCCAAGAAACTACAATCCCAAGGGGACAAAAGAGCTGGCATCGTCATGTCTGATGGCTTGTCTTTCACCTCTTTCCTCCTCCCAACCACCTCCTCTCAGAAATATGAGGAGCTTTCCCTATTCTTAGCTCGAAATGTCCCTTGCAGCAAATACTGGTCCTCTCTACACAATGGCTTATAATAAAATTAAGTGTTCCAGATTCCCTCGGCTTAGCATTTGATTTGTAAATGAAATTTTGGCAAATTTAAACAACGTTTTTTTTTCCCTCTCAACAAAGCCTGGGTTTCAGTACTATGTTCTCACTGTGAATTTTTTTAAAATATGGTTTCCACTGATGGCCAAGAAATGACTTCTCTGTTCCCAGCTCCCATGAAATGACGAAGTCCATTGATTTACTAAGTGCAGAGCTGCATAGCAACACGATTTCTGAGAATTAAAATGTCAATTTAACATTTGCAAAAAGTATTATTCCTGTAAAAATAATTATCTAGATAGGTCTGCCTTTGGAAAACTGGAAGCTGAGAAAATAAGTTGTGTAACGGTTGCATCAAGGGCCATAGATGGCAAACTGCTTAAGATTAAGTATCACTGAGTTTACATATATTTGGTTGTCTTGCAGAAGCTAGAATCATAGAAACACAAGGAATACAGGACCTTAGTGATCCTGACAGCAAAATTTGGTAAAACGAAGAGAGATAGTATTTCCTAGAAAGAGACAAGATTAACAGTATCAATTATCTCACAACTTGGGCAATCTAGCACTCCAGCCTTACTTCCTCCTCCTCACCCATGTCAACCTACTCTTCCTAAAAAGCCAGTGGACCCATGGACCTTCAGATCCACCGACTGCATTCCTATAGCTGTCTCTTTGCTCCCACAATCCTTTCCATGGGATGCCCCTAGGCATTAGGGCTCTAAAGATTAGCAAGCAAATTCGTGAGGATTAAGTGAGTATCAATAAGCATGCCTCCTGCTTCTATCTCCATCAAACACGGGAATCTTGTGTTGTTACAAGAATGGAAGTACTATATTTAGTTAGGCTCCTTTTACCAAAAAAAAAAAAATGGATCATAGTGGTATCTTACTTTGAGGGAAAAAGAGATTATATCCAATTATCGTTTGCTACAATTTATCTATTCTTTTCAGAAAGACTTCTGAGTAGGAGCCACCGGCTGAGTCTGGCTCTGAGGAGAGGGAGAAAATGGAAGAATAAACACTGAGCAGGAAGCAGGGAGACCACGGTTGTCACCATAGCGATGAGCATCCTGTCCGGATGGCGCTGGTGCCGGCTTGTGTTAATGAGTGGGAGAAAACCACTTTCCTTCTGGACCAGTAGAGCCGAGGACAGAAATATCTGGGATGACCAATTTAACTTGCTACTTCACAGTCTAAATTCTATCTCTGTAGATATAGCCAGTGTTTATTAAGCCCCTACTAAGTGGTACTCAATAAACTGCAAATAATTGGCAATGTGCTGGATGTATTAGCAGCTTTAATGTATGTAGACCCAGAAATTTAGGGACTAACATCCCCATTTTAAATATAAAGTAAGATTTCAAGAGAGTGAATAATTTGTTTGTTATTTAATGACCTAGCCAGTAAAAGAACAAGCCCAGAATTTATAGCCGGATACTAATTTAATTCAATCTAATTTATTTTCAGTGTAAAACCATTTCCACCAGTCCACAACTACACCTGCCAAATGATATGGCAGGAAAATTATATCCCTTTGAATAATGCAAACTTAGGGAATCCATGGTGGTTACCACAGACTTTGACATTTTAGTTTTCCCTGTCTTGCAAGTTTCCTAAAAAATAATTGATGTTAAAGCTTTCTTTCCTTCATTTATAAACTGAAAGGGTTTTCTGATAAACATCTTTTTCATGTTTATTGGTGAACTATTATTTCTTCATTCGTAATAAAAATGGTCAGGAAATGTCCTACATGACAGATTTCAATGTATCTGGCATTCATGTGACAGTATCAAAATTTACTGACAGTAACCTTGGCTTATAGACAGGCAAAGTCCATGAAATGATTTCTTAAATCCCTTTTCTCCAAAACGGAAGCATCTTTGAATTTTTAACAACAATCATGTATTAGCAGTGAACACAATAAACAATATCAGAAAATTAAAGACCCCTATAATTCCATTGCTATTCCTTTTCTTATTACCCAAGTAAAAATTGTTACCACATGTTCTCACTCATAAGTGGGAGTTGAACAACAAGAACACACAGGAGAACGATCCAAGATGGCCGATCGCTAACATCTCGGGATTGCAGCTCGCAGTTAAAGCTCATAGAACTAGAGGACGCCACACTTTCAGACAAATTCTGGTCGCTCAGGAGCAGAAGATTCCCAGTGGAGGAGCCACGCGGGGCAGTAGTTTCGCCCACACCGCGGCGCAGCAGTCACCGGCACCTCCGCACTGACTAGGCGGGGCTGGCTCCCCTTCTGACTGTGGTTTGGAGGAGCCGTGCGGGTTCCCAGCGCTGACTCCTGAGGCCGGCGCAGAAGTTGTGCCGGCACCTCGGCGTGGAGTGAAAGCGACTGGTTCCCCTTCTGACCCAGGTTTGGAGCTCCGGGAAGGCAGACTCGCCTATTACAGACACAAGAAGGAAGCCAGACAAGAGAAGCCTGGGCAGAAAAACACCATCAGTCTTAATGCCGCTGTTCCTGGCCCAGGGAACTAACATCTTGGACGTCCACTCAAGAGACCTACTGAAAGCTGGTAATTTCAAAGAGAACAGGAGGATAAATTTACAATGATGGGAAGAAACCAACGTAAAAAGGCTGAGAATACTCAAAATCAGAACACCTCTCCCTCTAAAGATGAT
>JAPYYA010002762.1:0-13613 GCA_028533165.1 Leontopithecus rosalia
GTAAATTAGTTCAACCATTGTGGAAGTCAGTGTGGCAATTCCTCAAGGACCTAGAAATAGAAATTCCATTTGACCCAGCAATCCCATTACTGGGTATATATCCAAAGGATTATAAATCGCTCTACTATAAGGACACATGCACATGAGTGTTCACTGCAACACTGTTTACAATAGCAAAGACCTGGAATCAATCCAAATGCCCATCGATGATAGACTGGACTGGGAAAATGTGGCACATATACACCATGGAATATTATGCAGCAATCAAAAATGATGAGTTCGTGTCCTTTGTAGGGACATGGATGAAGCTGGAGAACATCATTCTCAGCAAACTGACACAAGAACAGAAAATGGAATACCGCATATTCTCGCTCATAGGTGGGTGTTGAACAATGAGAACACAGGGACACAGGGAGGGGAGCACTACACACTGGGGTCTGTTGGGGGGAATAGGTGAGGGATAGTGGGGGGTGGGGAGTTCGGGAGAGATAGCATTGGGAGAAATGCCAGTATAGGTGAAGGGGAGGAAGGCAGTGAATCACACTGCCACATGTGTACCTATGCAACTATCTTGCATGTTCTTCACATGTACCCTAAAACCTAAAATGCAATTAAAAAATTTAAAAATAACAATAAATTGATTGGAAACTAGTGGAAAAGGAATTCAGTAAGGCAGTTAGTTCTAAACAAGGCTATTGAATGGTGAAAATGAGAAAGTACAATCAGAAACACCGAAAGGAGAAATTCAAGCGTATGAAAGAGGGGGAACTAGTGGGAGGAAGTCAGTTACAGGTTTTCAGTTCTGGAGCCACAGTTGATGGATATGAAGTAACAGCCTGGAAAAACCTGCATGGTTAAACAAATGGGATGGGAGTGGGGATCGTCGTAAAACATTTCAAGAAACAGGAATGTCCTGTATTAAATGCATTGTGAAAGCCAACTTTAAGTCATTAAGCTGATGTCTCTTTTGTCAGTGTCCCTTATCTTAGTGTTTATTTTCCCTTATTATTTTTGGGAAAATGACTTTGAAATGGGATTTTCCACATTGTCACATTATGACCTTCCTAGTCATGCTTGAGGACAAATCTCAAAGAAAAGTTCAAATAGATAAGTTATTCTAATGCCTGGTTTATCTTTCATTTATATCCTTTTCTAGAAATAAAAATAGGTGGCTCAGTCAAGAGACTCGACTTTTATTGTGTGTGTGCACATCAGAGAAGTTAAACACTGATGTTGGATGTCACTAGAAAAGTCATAGAAATTAAATATGTTTCCATTTATGTGAAAAAAACATGACTCTATGTACTTACATGTCAAGCAAGATCCAGGAAAGGCCCAAAAAAAGGACACTCATGGCAAGAGACACAAGAGAAAGCCATATGGCCATAAATTAAACCTAAACATTCCGGCATAGCTGGTAGGAAGGTTGTGATTTGGGGAGTAGGGGTATTCTTACTGCTGAAGTTTACATCAAGGAGGATCACCTCTCCAAAGCCCAGCCCCTTAGCGTGGCTTTCCAGATCCTTTGTCATTTGGCCTCTACTTTCCCTTCCAGGCTCACCTTCTTACCTATTGTCCCGTCCATCTTCCCACCATTCCTGAGTTCTAGCTAGCTTGTACTGCTTTCAGTTCTCCAAAGGTGCTGGGCCCTCTCCGGGATTTTAATAAAATTATCTCTATCCAGCCTCAGTTGCCATTTCCTCTAAGATACTATCCCTGAATCCCCTAATCATTATAAGGCATCCTTCAAAATAGATCTAATTTGAGGTGTCCTCTTAGCCCACATGAGTGCAAACCTGAAGGAGGCCAGCCTGCTTCTCTCCTGGGAATTTGGTTTTGAAACTAAAATAATAATCCATTTGAAGTTAGTATTAAAAATTGGAAGGGAGGTAAACTCAGTTGGAGTGCCATTGTGGAGCATGGAGAATTAATAATTATAATTCTAAAAACCAGGCTACAGAGAATGAAAAAAAAAATGCCCAGAATGAAGAAAATGTGCAAACTCACGTGTCCCCAGGAAGATAAATAGCAAAAACCAGATGCCTTACTTCCTGACAGCTCCACCTCCTAATCTTTGGGGTTTGTGAGAATTACCTGTAACCATATGTTAAACTGCCAATTTCTGCTACTGTTAGCGGGTTTCTGCTACTCGCATCCAAAGGATTCCTAAGACGTTGACGTACATGTTTATAGCACTCTGTCCTTCCTTGAGCATCACACTTTCTACTGCCTCGCAGTTACTTACTTCCTAAACAGATTTCTTCCCTGGGGTGCGCCACCCTTAGGGTGAAAACTGTATATATATCAGGTCACAACATGTAGAATGGTGCATTAAACATGAAAGAAAATAAATAGTTATTGAATTAGTGAATGATCGCTTACAAAACTCCTTTTAATGATACTTGGCTTGGGTGGATCATGGGACATTATCTCTTCTGTGGCTGTCAAATGTTTCAAGTCATAGCCTTTAATTTTATACAGCTGTGTAATTACAACAAGAAAAAAATTTCAAATAGGAAGTATTGTACTATTTCTAATGAATTTGTACAACATCAACTAGTATCATATCGGAGACCCAGGAAGACCTTCAGGGTTTTGTTGTTCTTCTTCTTCTTCCCATTTTAAGGTAGTAAAAATAGAGGCCAGTTGTTAATACAGAAATTTAGGACAAGACGTTTTGAAAGAAACTCGGTTATTTTGTTTTGTAGCTGGACTTCGATTTCTTACTTGATTGAAGAGCAGAATTACCTGGAGAAGTTTGTAAAAATGCAGATCCCTAGATGCCAACACTATTTCTTTTTCTTTCTTTCTTTCTTTTTTTTTTTGAGATGGAGTCTCTCCCTGTTGCCTAGGCTAGAGTGCAGTGGCACAATCTTGGCTCACTGCAACCTCCACCTCCCTGATTAAAATGATTCTCCTGTCTCAGCCTCCTGAGTAGCTAGGATTGCAGGCATGCATCACCAAACCTGGCTAATTTTTGTATTTTCAGTAGAGATAGGTTTTCACCACGTTCGTCAGGCTGGTCTCAAACTCCTGACCTCATGATCCACCCACCTTGGCCTCCCAAAGTGCCTGGATTACAGATATGAGCCACCACGCGCAGCCTGGCAACTCAATTTCAGTGTGAGTTTTTATTAAGTTCTTTGAATAATTCTGAGCTCCAGGGAACTTCCTTGATCATACTCTCTTGAGTTGCTCTTCCTTAAGGTTTAAAAAGCATCTTTAGTTGTTATGGATATCTATAATATTAATATACATATATCTGATCTTAGGCTACTTGCTATCATCATTCAGGGAACCAATTTATTCCATCCACAAATAACTAATTGTATGTGCTTTGGGAGTCTTTTTAGGAGCAGGCCTAACATGGGTCTTGGTTTGGGGGATCAATCTAGAAACAGCATGCTTATAAGAAGACAATAGCAATATTGAGACAATCTTCTTCTTTTTCTTTTTTTGAGACAGAGTTTCACTCTTATTGCCCAGGCTGTAGTGCAATGGTGCGATTTTGGCTCACTGCAACCCCTGCCTCCTGGGTTCAAGTGATTCTCCTGCCTCAGCCTCCCAAGTAGCTGGGATTACAGGCATGCACCACCGCGCCTGGCTAATTTTGTAGTTTTAGTAGAGATGGGGTTTCTCCATGTTGGTAAGGCTGGTCTTGAACTCTGAACCTCAAGTGATCCACCCACCTCAGCCTCCCAAAGTGCTAGAATTACAGGTGTGAGTCACCATGTCCAGCCAATCTTCTTGATTCCATTTAACCATGAAATTTCTGCAGTGAATATTTGCCTAAATATGAAACTGCAATATAGGCATTTAGAATATAAAGAGTTATCTCTGTGCCTAATCTAACCCAAATGACATTCTGAATTCTCTCAGTGCCACTCTAAACAATGTTATGGTCTAGGACTTTGTATATTCCTTCTGACTATTTAATAGGAATTGTGAAAAATGCTGTTTTGTTCAAACAAAGATGTATGTATATGCTAATATGTAATCAGTGATGAGAAAGAAAGAAAATGAGTCTGTACTGTCTCACTAGAGAGGTACTGACCAGGCTCCTGAGAAAGGATCATAACTTACGAGTGGGTGACAAGCAACAAAAAGCAGGGAGAGGGGACTGGGCAGGGGCATAAGAACCATAAAATAATGGACTAGAGGAAGGTTATTGTCAGAAAATACTCACCAGAAAAAAACTGAGATCAATACATTTCCTTGACTGATTTTTATGTAAAAAGCATTGGGTAGTTTGGAAAATGGCTCTTGACTGAGCAAGGGGCAGAAGCATAGTACATCAAGAGAGAAAAAAGATAAGTCTGGATTTAATGTTTTTCATCTGCTAATGGAGAAGTTTGACTAGATCATCTCTTACCTCTTTGCTTGTCTGTTTGTTTGCTTTGCAATCAGAGTTGTCATCAGTTAGAAATAATGTCTTGTACAATGTTATATACAAGCCTCATGGTAATGTCACAACAAAAACCCAGGTACACAAAAAATAAAAAGCAAGAAATGAAAGCATATCATGAGGGAAAACCACTTTCTAAAATGGAAATACAGGAAAGAAGGAAGGAAGGAAGAAAATAACAGAACCAGAAACAACCAGAAAACAAATAACAAAATGGCAGTAACAGTCCTTACTTATCAACAGTAACGTCAAATGTAAATGGACTAAACTCTCCAATCAAAAGATGTAGAATCATTGAATGGATAGATATGAAAATAAGACCCAATTCTGTGTTGTCTGCAAGAAATACACTTCCCCTATGAAGATACATATAGATTAAAAATAAAGGAATAGAAAAAATATTCCATGCCAATGCAAATCCAAAAGAGAGCAGGAGTAGCTATATTTATATATAACAAAATAGATTTCAAGACAAAAATTATTCTAAAGACTAAAAAGGTCATTTATATAATAATAAAGGGGTCAATCCAGCAACAAGATATAACAATTTAAAATATTTATGCACCCAACACTGAAGCACCCATATATAAATATTATTAGAGCTAAAGAGAGACATAGACCCTATTACAATAATAGCTTCAGACTTCAACACCCCATTTTCAGCATTGAACAGATCATCTTATGGAAAATCAACAAGAAAAAAGTGGACTTAATCTGTACTATAGAACAAATTGACCTAAAGATATTTACAGAACGTGTTATCCAATGGCTACAGAATACACATTCTTCTCCTCAGCACATAGTTTATTCTCAAGTATAGACCATACATTATGCCATAAAACAAGTTTTAAGAAATTCAAGAAAATTGAAATAGTCTTCTGTATCTTCTCTGACCACAATAAAATAAAACTAGTAATAGATAACAAGAAGAATTTTGAAAATTATACAAACAAATGGAAATTAAACAACATGCTCCTGATTGACTGATGGGGCAATGGAAAATTAAGAAGAAAATGTTTTTAATTCTTTAAACAAATGGGAATGGAGACACAACATACCAAAACTATAGGATACGGCAAAAGCACCGCTAAGAGGAAAGTTTATGGCAACTAGTACCTACATCAGAAAAGTAAAAAAACTTCAAATAAACAATTTAATGATGCATCTTAAAGAGCTAGAAAACCAAAAATTAGCAGAAGAAAAGAAATAGTAAAGATGAGAGTGAAAAAGTAAAATAAAATTGAAGTTAAAAAATACAAAAGATCCGTGAAACAAAAAGTTGGATGCTTGAAAAGATAAATAAAATGAACAAACCTTTAGCCAGGCTAACTATGAAAAAAGAGAGAGAAGAGCCAAATAAATAAAATCAGAGCTGAAAAAAGAAACATTACAACTGATACCATGGAAAATCAAATGATCATTAGAAACTACTATGAGCAACTATATGCCAATAAATTGGAAAGCCTAGAGGAAATGCATAAATTTCTAGATGCACACAACCTACCAAGATTGTACCATGGAGAAATCCAAACTTAAATAGACCAATAACAAGTAACAAAACCGAAACCATAATAAAAATCTCCCAGAAAAATAAAAAAGCCCAGGACCCAATAGCTTCAGTGCTGAACTTTACCAAACATTAAAATATAACTAATACTGATCCTACACAAACTATTCTGAACAACAGAGGAGAAAAATATTTCTAAACTTATTCTTTGAGGACGTTACCCTGATACCAAAACCAGACAAAAACACATCAGAAAAAGAGAAGACAACAGCCAATATCTCTGGCGATGCAAAACTCCTGAACAAAATACTAGCAAACCAAATCCAACAACACGTTAAAATAATCATTCATCATGACTAAAAGGGATTTATTCCAGGGCTGCAAGGATGGTTCAACATATGAAAATGTGACACATCATATCATCAGAATGAAGGACAAAAAACATATGATCAACCGATGCTGAAAAACTGATGCTGAAAAAAAAGATAAAATTCAACATCTCCTCATGATAAGAACCCTCAAAACATTGAGTGTAGAAGGAACATACTTCAACACAATAAAAGCCATATATGACAGATCCACAGCTAGTATCATACTGAATGGGGAGAAACTGAAAGCCTTTCCTCTGAGACCTGGAACATAACAAAGATGCCCACTGTCACCACTGCTATTGGACATAGTACTGGAAGTCCTAGCTAGAGCCGTCAGACAAGGAAAAGAAATAAAGGGCGTCCAAATTGGAATGGAAGAAGTCAAATTATCCTTGTTTGCAGATTATATGCTCTTACATTTAGAAAAACCTAAGGACTCTACCAAAAGCTATTAGAATTGATAAATTCAGTAAAGTTGCAGGATACAAAATCAACACCTAAAAATCAGTAATGCTTCTGCAAGCCAACAGTGAATAATCTAAAAAGGAAATCAAGAAAGTAATCCCATTTACAATAGCTGCAAATAAAATAAAATACCCAGGAATAAACATAACCAAAGAAATGAAAGATGTCTACAACGAAAGCATGCATTGCTGGTGGCTATGGAAAATGACACATACTCTGGAAAATGGTTTGTCAGTTTCCCCTTATAAAACTTAAAATGTACTTGTCATATGACTCAGCAATAGCACTCCTGAATAGCATGCATTGCTGGTGGCTATGGAAAATGACACATACTCTGGAAAATGGTTTGTCAGTTTCCCCTTATAGAACTTAAAATGTACGTGTCATATGACTCAGCAATAGCGCTCCTGAATAGTTATCCTAGAGAAATAAAGAAATGTATGTTCACATAAAACCATGTGCAAGAATATTCATAGCATCTTCATTTACACTAGCCCTAAACTGGAAAAAACTGAAATGTTCTTCAATGGATTTAAATGGATGAACAAATTGTTCTACATCCATACCATGGCACACTACTGAACAACAGAAAAGAAACAAACTATGGATACATGCAATGTGGTAGACAGAATAATGCTCCTACCTTCTCCCAAAGAGGTATATTCTCTATCCCCATTACACAGCAAAAGAGTCTTTGCCGATTAGTCTGGAATTTTCAGGTTGATTCAGTCTAGTCACAGAAACTCTTAAAAACAAAAAATTTTCTGTGGCTAGAGTTGGGGAGAGCTGCAGCAGAAGTCAGAGATCCCACACATGAGAGGTACCCTATATGCCATTGCTGTAGGTGCACCACCTTAAGTGTAAAAAGTGATGGAGGCTGGGTGTGGTGGATCATGCCTGGAATCCCAGCAATTTGGGAGGCTGAGGTGGGTGGATCATGAGATCAAGAGATCAAGACCAACCTGGGCAACATGGTGAAACCCCATATGTACTAAAAATACAAAAACCAGCTGGGCGTGGTGGTATGCGCCTATAGTCCCAGCTACTCAGGAGGCTGAGGCAGGAGAGTTGCTTGAACCTAGGAGACTGAGATTGCAGTGAGCTGAGATTGTGCCACTGCACTCCAGCCTGGCTACAGAGCAAGACTCTGTCTCAAAAAAAAAAGAAAAAAAGGATAGAGACAAGCTCTAGGAACAAAGATTAGCTCCCAGCTGACTGCCAGCAAGGGAATGGGGACCTCTGTTCTACAGCTGCAAGGCACCAAACTTGTCTAACAACCTGAATGAACATGGAAGTGGATTAATCCCAAGACTCCAGAAGGGAACACAAGCCTTGTTTTAGGCTTAATGAGATTCTAAGCAGAGGGTCCCATTGAGCCACACTGTTCCCAGACTTTTGACCTTGAGAACAATAAATAAGACAAGAAATGTGTGAGACAATAAATATGTGTTTTTTAAGTAGATAAATTTGTAGTGATTTGAAACAATGACAATAAAAACTAATATGTGCAACAACTTGGATGGATCCCAAGAGAAATACGCTAAGTGAATAAAGCCAGTCTCGAAAGGATACATCCTGAATGGTTCCATTTATGTAGTGTTTTTGAAACAACAAAATTATACAGGTGGAAAACAGATTAATGGTTGCTAACATTTGGAATGAAAAGAGGGAAAGTGGATTTGACTGTAAATGGGTAGCATGAAGGATCCTTAGGCTGACAGAATTATTGTGTAACTTGGCTAGCTACACAATCTATATTTACGGTAAAATTGCATGGAGCTTGATATGGTTTGTCTCTGTGTCCCCACACAAATCTCATCTTGAATTGTAATCCCTACTTGTTGAGGCAGAGACCTGTAATCCCCACATGTTGAGGGAGTGGGGTGATTGGATCATGAGGGTCATCCCCCACATGCTGTTGTCGTGATAGTGCGTGAGTTCTCACGAGATCTGATGGTTTTATAAGGCATTTTCCCCTGCTCTTGCTTGCTCTCTCTTGCCTGTCACCATGTAAGCTATGCCTGCTTCCCCTTCCACTGTGATTATAAGTCTCCTGAGGCTTCCCCAGTCATGCAGAACTGTGCATCAATTAAACCTCTTTCCTGTATAAATTACCCAGTCTCAGGAAGTTATTTATAGCAGTGTGAGAATGGGCTAATACAGAGCTCAATACATACACACGTACATACACATCGGTGCATAAAAGTGGATACAATCTGAATAATGTCAATATCACTGTCACTGTCTCATTTGTGATATTGCACTACAGTTATGCATGACATTATAATTGGGAGAAACTGGGCTAAGGGCACAGAGTTTCTTTATTATTTCTCAGAACTAGATGTGAGAATTATATATGTGAGAATAATTAGAGAACTAGATTCTATAATTATCTCAAAATAAAAAAGTTAATTTAGCAAAGACAGTAGAGATAAAAACATTTTAAAGTAATATTATTTTAAATTTACATATTTATGATACAAAAACCATTGTCCTCATTTAAACAATGGCACTAAATATGTCAGATCTTTATCACGGAGACCTCAAAATCAGCTGAGGTGTAAGATAAAGTTCATCTCTACTGTTTCTTGCTGCTCACTTGTGCTTGCATTATTAGAACTGTCTTCCAGCCACAGTTTTCCTGTAGGGATCTCTTTAAGACACTTCCCAATTTTATGACTGTTAGTTAAAACTCGATAATAGAATTCACAAATCTACTTCACAGGATATATCATTTTTCAATCACGACTCTAATAAATAATAGCAGAGTTAATGGCTTCAGATAACACAAATTTGTTATCTTACCATTCTAGAGGTCAGAAGTCTAAAATGGATCTCACTGGACTAAATTCAAGGTGTCAGTAGGGCTGTGTTTTTCTGGAGGCTCTAGGAGAATCTGTTTCCTTGCCTGCTCCTGTTTTCAGAGGCTGCCTGCATTCTTGGCTTGTGCCCCTTCCAAGGCCCCTCCAAGAATCACATTGCTCTGACTCTGCTTCAATTGCCACATCTCTTTCTTTGACTGTGACTTTCCTCCCTCCCTTGCTCTTTATCTAAAAAAACCCTGGTAATCACATTGGGCTACCTGGATCATCTCCCTATATCAAGATCCTTTACTTAATCACATCTGCACTATTCCTTGGTCATGTAAGGTAACATATCGACAGGTACTGATGGTTACGACATCTTTTGGGTGGGGAGGCGAGGGAAGTGTTTTTCTGCTTCCCAGCAGTACATACGCATACTGCAGCATGTTGGCATGTGCAGAATGTGTACAGATGTGGGAGGATGCCACTGTCACTCTATTGTGTGGTCCTGGTACTTTGGCCTCAGGATATCTCAGGTACCAATCCTATGACCATTTCATGTGCACACTTAGAAAGGATTTAATTCATTTATTAAACCTCAGTAGGGCTTAATGTCTTTTTTGGGTTTTTGTTTGTTTAAACACAATTACACATACAATTCTAATATCTTCTTTCTATGCTTTAATTTATTGCTTTTGTCCCTCTTAGGTTGGGTGCCACCAGTTGGAAGTCACTGCTGTAAATAACCAGTATTTAACAACAACTTCTTACATCTGTATAGCAATGTATAATTTACCGACTGTTTTCAGAGTGTCTTAGTTCGTTCAGATTGCTATAGCAAAAATAACAAACATATATATTTCTCACAGTTCTGAAGGCTGGGAAGTCCAAGATCAAGGTGCCACTTCTTGTTTCATAGACCACTATATTCTTGGTCTGTATTTACATGGTGGAATGAGGATGAGGGAGCTCTCTGGGATCCCTTTTATAAGGGTGCTAATCCATTCGGAGAGCTCTACTCTCACAACCTAATTACTTCCCAAAGGCCCCACCTCCTTGTACCATCACCTTAGGGGTTAGGATTTCAACATACGAATTTTTTGGTGGGGAAAGTGGGGGAGCAGAGGATAAAAACATTTAGTCCATAGCAAACATTGCTTTTTTTGGGAATCATTAATTCCATGCAAGCAACACTGTGAAGTAGATGCAATTTCCATTTTATAGATGAGGCATCCCAAGCTTAGAGAAGTTCAGTACCTTGACTAAGGACAACACTAAAACAAGGCTGATGAAGAATTATAATTTTTCATTATAGCCCACAGTCCAATAACAACACTGAATGAGGGTTGTGGGTACATAAGGAATGAAGATTTCTGTCTCCAGGGAGATGGCATCCCAAGTCTTTGGGAGACAGCAGTAGTAATGGCAGTGAACGCAGATAAACCTTGTTAAACACAAGTTTATATCAAAGTATCCACTAATGAGACGTCAACTGATTTCCTCATGCTCAGAGCCCGTACATGACAAGAACCAAGTTCAGTATCAAAAATTGGTGTGGCTCAAAGACTACAATAAAGAAAAGCTTTACTGTTCTAAGTAAATTTTCTTTTGTATTTCATGAGGTCACAAACAGTTCTAGCATTTTCCCCCCTTGGCTTTCTTTTGGAGAGGACATTACAAAATGACAGTGATTTAATGACAGTCATTCTTTTTCCTCAAGTGGTTCAGAGCATTCCAGAGGACACAAGGCTATTTTTATTCACTGAGGCTTGGGAGTCTTGGTAGGAAAAGCTCTGTAGTGCTGCTGTCCTTCTGATAAAAGACACAAATGTGTTCTTGAACAATCTTGAAAGGATGACACAGCTCATGGGAAATCCAGGAAATGTAGATGCTATTACTATATGAGAATCACAAGATGTGATCTTAGAGATAATTTGGTACAGTGTGACTGAGCAGCAGAAGAATATGGAAATCTGTAACTGATAAATACCAGTAGCTGGGCTGGATTTTGAGAGGTAGTTTGAAAAGTTTAAAGAACGGATTACCTAAAGGCATTTAATGGATTTTAGCTCCAACACGGACTTATTTTAATTAAGTAAATGCTAATTTTGGTCTCATGCATTCTTTTATATATCCAATTCAGGAAGTTGGAAACATTGAACTTTATATCGCTGAGAAACAAATTAATTAGACCTATAAATGGCTCTGAAAATACAAATAATAAGAACCAAATATTTGAAAGTGATTTCAAGACTGGCTTGCAAAGAGTGTGTAAGTTTCTATTTGCTGGTGTAATTACCCATTTGCAAGAGTTGCATACACAGGCCAAATCTCCTAATTGATTTACTTAGAAAGTAACATCGAGGTCACGTTACATTAGCAAGGGGGAATGGAAAGCAGAATTATTTACCTTGATACTATAAACGAGAATAAACAAATGATACTTTAATTATCTGATTCTTTCAGGTGAGACATTTGAGCCATAAATAATCTGAATTGCATGGTTACTAAATTTCACATTGACAAAGTAGACAGTCTCAGAGTCAGAAAGCCAGTTCAATACAGCTGAATTTGCCAGTATGTGACTTACCTATTAATACATAGGCCAAATACTTGACTAGATTTTAAACTTCCTAGTTTTATAAAAATGAAACTGAAATAGTCAAAATACTACTTTCATAATTGCCAACTAATTCATAGTTATTACAGTAACTGGAAAACAGAATAGCGTGTAGGTATCAGGCTAAAACAATGACATTATTAGATTTTCTTTACTATTGTAATGTTTCTGGACTTCCCAGTTTCATAAATTTGAAAAATTTAGAAAATATCTTGAGGTAAATACATACTACAGATTACTGAAAGGGTTGGGAATATGATTCAAGAGGAAATTCTTTAGATCTGGGATAATTCACTTTTCTTTTTCATGGGCTTTTGTTTAAATGATACCTGAAAATCATAACATCAGATGAGATTTCAGAGTTATTTAACTAGTGGTACCTATGCACCAGTCATTAGATCTGTGCTGGGCTGCCTGCCTACACATTTTTAGCTAATTTCCTTATCTTCAGACAAGAAAAATGTTTTCCAAAGAAAACACCCTTTTGGATATTTTTTTAAGTGCAATTTCTGGGCCTGCCCTAGATTTTCTGACTGAGCAAATTTATAGGTGAAGCCCTGGAATCTATTTATTTGTTTGTTTATTTATTTTTACTTTTTTTATTACCATCTGTGGGTGACTTTAAGGTATTTTAAAATTATCTTGTGATTTATTTATAGTGCTGTAGAGTGTATATGTTAGTACAGACCTTTTGTATTGCATTTTAGGTTTTGGGGTACATGTGAAGAACATGCAAGATAGTTGGATAGGTACACACATGGCAGCGTGATTTGCTGCCTTCCTCCCTGTCACCTGTATCTGGCATTTCTCCCCATGGTATCTCTCCCCAACTCCCCACCCCCTGCTGTCCCTCTCCTATTTCCCCCCAACAGACCCCACTGTGTGATGCTTCCCTCCCTGTGTCCATGTGTTCTCATTGTTCAACACCCACCTATGAGTGAGAACATGTGGTGTTTCATTTTCTGTTCTTATGTCAGTTTGCTGAGAATGATGGTTTCCAGGTTCTTCCATGTTCATCCATGTCCCCACAAAGGACACAAACTCATCGTTTTTGATGGCTGCATAATATTCCATGGTGTATATGTGCCACATTTTCCTTGTCCAGTCTATCATCGATGGGCATTTCAGTTGGTTCCAGGTCTTTGATGTTGTAAACCGTGCTGCAATGAACATTCGTGTGCATGTGTCCTTGTAGTAGAACAATTTATAATCCTTTGGATATATACCCAGTAATGAGATTGCTGGGTCAAATGGAATTTCTATTTCTAGGTCCTTGAGGAATTGCCACACTGTCTTCCACAATGGTTGAACTAATTTACACTCCCACCAGCAGTGTAAGAGTGTTCCTATTTCTCCATATCCTCTCCAGTATCTGTTGTCTCCAGATTTTTTAATGATCGTCATTCTAACTGGCATGAGATGGTATCTCAATGTAGTTTTG
>JAPYYA010002763.1:0-13612 GCA_028533165.1 Leontopithecus rosalia
TGATCTAGGCTTACTGCTGCAACCTCCACCTCCAGGGTTCAGGCGATTCTCTTGCCTCTGCCTCCCAAGTAGCTGGGATTACAAGTGTGTGCCACCACACCTGGTGAATTTTTGTAGTTTTAGTAGAGACTCAGTTTTGCATTGTTGGCCAGGCTGGTCTTGAACTCCTGACCTCAGGTGATCCACCGGCTTCAGCCTCCCAAAGTGCTGGGATTACAGGCGTGTGTCACCACAGCCGACTGCATTCTTACAGATTATAAGAGTAACACACTAAAACAATACACCCTTCTTGACTTCGGTTCCATCATGTTGAGGGAAGAAGAACTGAACAGATGGAAGCTTTCTCAGTCCTTTGTGACAGGACTCCTCAGGATGGTGATATATTGTCAAGGTCCAAGCAGCCCTGGATGCATGAGTCACTGAGCTAGAAACTTCAGGAGAGTCAACAGCTAGAGACATTGACCTGCCCTCAACACTTAGAGCCAAGGAAGAGCCTTAAGACAGGGCAGAGAAGCTCCAAGACAAAACCAGCAGGCTGTGTCCTCAGTGTGCAGAGTGCTCCAGAGAAGAGAAAGGCACTTTCTGCTGGGGAAACTTGTAGGAGGTAACAACCCACTGGGGATGTGACAGGCTGGGGTTGGAGGTGAGGAAGACATATAGATATGGGAATGCCAAGTTGAGAATCACAAAATGCAGGAGTAGGTGGCTTGGAGTCAAGAGTGTATGTCAGAACATAACCTGACAACAGTGTATTAGAAACACCTGGCTGACCTCAGGATCAGTGAGCCCACCCAGCCCCACACTTTGGTGTCTAATGCCATTCTCCAAAAAAATGAACCAAGCTTCCTGAGAGGAATGGTTGATTCTAGGACTGGAATCCTGAGGCAGGAAATGTGAGATGAGCCTGGAGCATCTTGTGGTGCCAGAAAGTAAGGAAGTGCTCAGCATAGCAGCAAAACCACACACACACTATTGATGGGTTTATGTTGAAGGGGCATGGGAGCCAACTGCAAGAGCTCCCAATAGCCAGAGCTGGAACAGTTTGATAAGGCAAGCAGTGTTAGAATTGGATTATAACAAAGTAGAAATAACCATGGGTCCACACTGATATAAAGAAATGATTGAATACATTAATAAGTGAGGGAAAAGAGATCTCCCTGCAGAATTTGAAATACATTATGTATCTATTCCACCCTAAAGGAGGGGAGCAGAATTCTCTACTCCTTAAGGGTGGGCTGCACATAGTGACTTCCCTCCAAAGAGGACAGAATGGAAAGGGGCTGGAGGAGAGAAACTTCACCGTGGAGACACTTGACCACCACCACCTCAGCCAGCTAACCAAGGTCGATATCCACAGGCCTAAATCACATTGAGATTATGTGCTCTTGAAATAAAGTGATGACAATGGCATTTTACTTCTGTGGTCTTCCTCCCCTAAATCCAAAGCTCCAGTCTAATCTCAGGAAACAATACCACATAGGTTGCAACAAAGGGGCATTCCACAATTCCCCTGAGTAGCACCCTGAAGAACTGTCAGGACCACCCAAAACCCAGAAAGCCTGAGACAGACACAGCCACGAGCCATGAGGACTCAATGGAATGTGGGGTCCTGGAGGGATCTGCGAAGGAAAAGGACTCAGTGGAAAACTAAGGGTGTCTGAATATAGTCTGGACCCTAGGTAATAACATATAGATAGTGGTTCATTAATTGTAACAAATGTACCATCCTAATGTAAGATGTTAATAATAGGAAAAATTGTGTGTGTGTGTGTGTTTGGGGGGAAGTACATAGGAACTCTCTGTACTGCTTTCTTCTCATAAATCTAAAACTGTTATTTAAAAAAAGTCTTTTTTTTTTTTTGAGATAGGGTCTTGCTCTGTCACCCAGGCTAAAGCACAGCGGTGTGATCTGCAGCCTCCATCTCCCAGGTTCAGGCGATCTTCTCACCTCAGCCTCCCAAGCAGCCAGGACTACAGGCATGCTCCACCACATCCAGCTAATTTGTGCATTTTTTTGTAGAAACAGGGTTTTACCATGTTGTCCAGGCTGGTCTTGAACTCCTGAGCTCAAGCAATCCACCCACCTCAGGCTCCCAAAGTGCTAGGATTACGGGAGTGAGCTACCATGCCTGGCTTCTAAAAAAGTCTTAAAGGGGGAAAAAAACCTCTTGGCAGTAAGGATGGTTGTGGCTGAGTGGTTAGTGGAGGGGGAAGGCTGTCACGCCCCTGGAGGGATATCATGTTCCCTCTGAATGTGACTGCCGAGATGGGGCTTAGCTCAGCCTGCCACAACCAAATAACGTAGACTGCATGGCTTAAACAACAGAAACCGATTTCTCATGGTTCTGGAGGCTGGGAAGTCCCTAAAACTGGGAGCCAGCATGACTGGGGTCCTAGTGAGGGCCCCTTCCTGGCTTCTCTGTGGCTATGTCCTTGCTGTATCCTCACATGCCCAAGAGAGCTGTGGTCACATCCTCTTCTTGTGAGGACGCTGATCCCACCGTGGGGGCTCCACCCTCATGACCTCATCTAAGCCCAACCACCTCCCAAAGGCCCCACCTGCTAAGACCTTCAAATTGGGATTAGGGCTTCAGCATATGAATTTTCAGGGGACAGAGACATTCCGTCCATAACAGATGGGCAAAGAGAACACCTTGGCCCAGAGGAGATACCCATTTGGCAGGTAGTGTGATGCTAAACAAGTCATATAACAAGTAGCTTTGCTAAAAATAAGAATACAGTACAAAATTTTGCCATCAACATTACTGAAGGAGGCTGCCCCGGCTAGAGCAGGAGGATGGTCAATGGCTGGGGTTGGGACATAGAGGAGACATAGAGGTAGAGTCCTGGGGACCGATCCTAGGTTTTTGGAAGCCACCACGTGTGCCCTCCACATCCTGCCCCACCACAGCCCTCTTCAATCAGTCTAGTTCCTTCCCACGGGCTGGCCCACAACTCCTTCCCAGCAGAGGGAGGGCACTAGAGCCAGCTGCCGCAGAGCCCAGCCCTGCACCCTGCCCTGCCATCCTCAGGGCCAGCCCCTGGCTGCCTACCTTTTTCAGGGTGAGATCAGCCTGAGCTAAGGTGCAAAAGGCAGTCCATGCGGCAGCCTTCTTTGGCACGTTCTGAGCGCTGCCTGCCTTCTTTCTGTTTTGCTTGTTGCTGTGCCCCCAGTTGCTTCTCGTCCTCGGGAAATCCAGGACTAACTCCTTCTACTGAAGACATCCACTCCACCCCCATTCCCTTCCACCCCCTGTAGACTTCCTCCAGGCTCAGTGCACAGGGTTGGTAGAACCACAAGCATTGATTTTGACCCAGTTTCATCATTGGTCCCATGCATAGCCACTTATTTATTTGAATACTGTAATAAATCCCTAGGAATCATTCATTCTAAAAGGAAGTTTGAGATAGGACAACAGTTTGGGAAAGAGAACTCCTCTCATCCCCTTTCTCTTTCCCAAATTTGTATTTACCTTTTCCTTGTTTCTTCTTTGCATAATTTTGTCTATCTACAAGCATTTCTAAAAAGCACGTATTCTAAATTTTAACTTTTTGCTTTATTTTTATTTTAAAACAATTATAGATTCAGAGGAAGTGGCGGATATGATACAGAAAGGTCCCGTGTAACATTTTTATACTCCATTGGTAACATCTCATATAACTGTAGCACACTGTCAAAACTAGGAAATTGACTTGGTACAATTCACAGACCTGATTCAGATTTCCTTAGTTTTACTTTGTGTGTGTGTATATGTGTGTGTGTGTGTGTGTGTGTGTGTGTGGTGGTGGTGGTAGTGGTGATGGAGGGGTGGGTGTTCTGGGCAGCTTTATTTCATATGTAGGTCCATGTACTGACAACCACAGTGAAGATATAGAATAGTTCCATCACCATGATGATCCTTCTTACTGCCCTGTTAGAGCCACACCGACCCCTCCTCACCCCCAACATCCCTAATCTCAGGCAACCACTAATCTGATCTCCATTTCTATATATTTTTTTCATTTCAAGAATGTTACATAAATGGAATCATACAATAGTAACTTTTTGGTCCGGGCTTTTTTTCACTCCACATAATTCCCGAGATCTTACCAAGTTATTGGGTGTGTTAATAACTTGCCCCTTTTTATCGTTAAGCTGTATTTCATGGATCACAATTTGCTTAACCATTCACACACTGAAGGACATTTTTTTCCCCGGGTTTTGAACATTACAAATGAAGCTTCTATGAATATTTGAGAATGGGTGCTTGTGTGAACACAAATTCATTTCCCTGGGATAAATGCCCAAGAGTGAAATTACTGGATCATATGGTGATTTCATGTTTACTTTTATAAGTTAACTGGAAAACATTTTACAGCTGTGAAATTATACATTACCACCAGGAATACATGGGAGATGACGTTTTCAGCATACTTGTCAGAATTTGATGTTTTCACTATCCCTTCCTCCTGTTCTGGCCATGCTTCTCTTTCACCTTCCACCATGATGTTTTCCTGAGGCCTCCCCAGAAGCCAAGCAGATGCCATCTTACAAGCACCAAGTATCGTCCTGCATGACCTGCAGAAATGTGAGCTAATTAAACTTTTCTTTATAAGCTACCCAGTCCCAGGTATTTCTTTATAGTAGTGTGAAAATGGACTAATAGGCTGGGAAATATTCTTTGCTCTATTTTGATTAATATAGCCACTCCAATTTTCATTTAACTAGTGTTAGCACTATCTTTTTTCCATCCTTTAACTATTTGTATATTTCTATTTAAAGTACTTTTCTTATAGGCAGAATAAACTTGGGTCATATATTTTCAATCCAGTCTGAAAATCTATGCCTTTTAATTGGGGTGTTTACACTGTTCACGTTTAATGTGATGACTGATATGGTTGAGTCTCTCATCTTGCTATTTGTCTTCTATTCCTCCTACCCTTTATTCTCTTTTACCTCTTTTTCTGTCTTCTTTTTGATTAATCAGGTTTTTAAAGTAATTCCATTTTGTATTTGGATAATGGCTCTGATTTTTTGGTATGTCATTGTAGCAGCTGCTTTAGGGTTATAGAGCACACATCTATAACTTAGTCTATCTTCAAGTGGTAGCGTATCCCTTTGTGTATAAGAACTTTACAATAGCACAACTGTCCTTTCCTAGTCTTTGAGCTATTGTGGTCATCCATTTTACTTTTACATATATTATAAATCCCACACTATTACTTTTATTTAAACAACTGTCTTTTAATGAGGTTTAAATAATAAATCCTACACTTACCCACGTTGCTACTATTTCCAGTGCCCTTCATTTCCTTCAAAAGGCAGGCATTTTCCTTCTTCCCAAGGGACATCCTTTAACTTTTCTTACAGTGCAGACCAGTGGGTGACAGTCTTTCAGCTTTTGCAAATTTGAAAACATCTTAATTTCTTCATATCCATTATCCTATTTTCAGTGGCATCTAGTCTGCTGTGAAACCAACCAGTTGAACTTGCAATTTCAATTACATTTTTCATTCCTACCTTTGTTTGGTACTTTTCACAATCTGCTTCATTATTTTTATACTCATGCCATTTAACCTTCCTTATTTCTGTAAGTATAAAGCATACTTTATGGATGTGCTTGCTAACTTACTTAAATCTTTCTATGACTTCAGCGTGTGCTTCTGCCCCTTGATACTGCCGGTTCTTCTCTATTTTACATTTGTGATTTTTTTTCTATTAACTTATATTCCTTGAAACTCTCCAACTTCCTCCAAAGACAATCTGCTTTCCTTCTGCCAATTACCTGTAAGGCACTAAATCCTGTTATCACTTGAAATTTCCAGCTTGAGATTTTTTAAGACTACCCAGGTTGTGCAAACAAACCACCCTAAAAACTGCTGGTGGTTATATATAGGCTCTCAAGTAAGATGTTCTCCCCCAGGACAGAAATCTTCCTTGCTGTTCACAGGGGTTGGGGGATGGGTGAAGCAGGTGGATTTATTCCTAGTTCACCCTTACGCTACATCTGTCCTGTTGGGGTTTCACTTTATGAGGTCTCTTCTCAGTTTTCCTGTCTTGGGCAGGCCCTGAGCTTTGTGTGCTGTTCTACTGCCCCTTCCCACCTCAGGCTATGAGTAGAAAAATTCAATTTGACATTTGGCAGATGCACGAACGGTGAAAAGTGGCAACAGTACTCCAATTACTTCTTTAGGTCTCTGCTTCCATTTAAAAAAATTTTTTTTTTTTTTTTGCCTTTAAGAACTCTTATTTTGCAGCTCTTATTTTTTACATTAAAAAAATGGTTCATATGTATTCTAAAGTTTTAGTTGTTTTCAACTGGTCCTTATCAGCCTTACTGCTGGAAATAAAATTCTTTCAACCTGTTCTGTAACAATTCACAGTATCCATTGATTCCTCTGATCCAGAGGCATTAGAATGAGAACACACTTAGGAACTAGGCTGGCCTGAGATCAAGTCTCAGGTCCACTAGCACTGTAACCTCGGGAGCATATTTACACACTGTCTCAGTTTCCTCAAAGGGTTGGTGTAAGAATCTAATGTGATAATATATAAACAGCACTTACAACAGGATCTGGCCCTAGTAAGGATGAGATTTCTTTCTCTTATCTGAAAAAGTTGTAATGAGCAAAATACATCTCACCCAATGGTCTAATACCCCCTGGTCCCTGGACATCCTGGCCCAGTCTACCACGTAGTAACCCACAACCCTGTGATTATGTTGACAGAGAGAAATCAGTTATGAGCTATTCATTGGACAGCAGGACCTGCTGCCATCACAGATGGGTCCCAAGCCCAGTGCAGACTGCTAGCAAATGCTGACCTGAGAAATGCCACCATCACACAAGCCTGAGTGAACACACAGACCTTTTACCACTAAGAAATCGAAAACATGCATAAACAAAAGTATACATGATTTTTAAATTTTTATTTTTTAGGGTGGACAATGATCATTTGCCCCAACAGCCATCTGAAGCCAATAGTCCTGATTATTAAAAATCACGAAGTTGTATAAATGTTCTCCTCCTTTTCGAAAACCATGTTCATTTTTTCCCCAAGAAACAGGGCTGTCTGCAAAGCCTTGAACGGACAATGTAACCCACGGAGCTAATTTTGGTTCATCATAGTAGTGACTGGAAGAAAACAGGTAATTGTTAGGAAGAGGTAGGAATGTCTGCATTTTTAAAACATTCAGGATAAGCAGTCTTTCTGATACTCTAATAAAGCTTAGATCTCAGCTTTAACTTCTAAAAATCAAGAGGTGTGTGATAAATTCCTGATCTCACATTGTGAATTCCATAAAGATCAACTGATATACAACACCCAAAACAAACCTCAGCTTTTCCCATCCTCATTCTGGGAGGTCTTTAAGACGAAAAGAACCCAAAACGAAAAAGCCCACCAGGGTTTAAGGACAGTTTCCCTCCTATTAAGAGTACTGTTCTCAGAGTCTCAGTTAACTGAAACATTGCAGGATAATTCACCAGATATTTAAAATCCAGCCTTCTTATCGAAGAAAATCAAAGTACGAAACCAAAAAATGTGGAAAAGGATGTTGGGCTTAAAAAGGAAAACCTTCAAGACTTAAATCTGACATTTTAAAAGGGGAGATTGAGGAGACATGCTTACTAAATAGGATTATACTCAATGTACAGTCTTTGCAATCGGGGATTTGAGTTTCCTTTCAATGTACATTTTATTTATATGTTACCTCCCAAAATGAAAACATCAGTACTATTCTATAGAGCACTGATGAGCGATATAAAACCAAAGAGTTCTCACCAGAGATGTTCCAGCAGGAGACAGATCTTCTCTGGAAGTATGAAGCCAGTGATTGTACACAAATAAGCTTTTGCCACCACTGTGCTTGGTTGAGGGCAGCAATAGGTTGATATGAAATTATTTGGCTCATTATTTCTGTCACCAAAAAAAAGAGAGAGAACACATTTATATCCATCACATGATCACTTCCAAAGTATTCAACTCCTATTAAAAACAAGCTGCAGGCCAGAACCCTAGAAGATGCAGTGAGTTCAGATACCCACAGGTCGACATTACTGAAGACGGCGCCGAGCCAGTCGAAGAGCTCCAGCGCCTGGCAGGACACGTCCGGCGTTCCCTCGAGCTCGCTGCTCTGCAGCACTGGGCACTGGAGATCTCTCAATGTGCTCAGTGCCACTTTTGGCTGATGCTCCTGAATTTGGTACTTGGAAAAGTATGACATCACTGTTGACTCTTCTGACCCTTAAAAACACACCACACAAGGCCATTTGAATCCATTTAAATATCATAAGCAAGTTTACTGACTCCCTGAACCCACCCATTCCCATTAGAGAGTGCCAAGATTAAGTAAGATGGAAGCTGTGGGGAGCTGCCTTCAAATTAAAATCATTTAAAGCTGCTTTCAGCTCCTTTTGCCCAAGTTCTGTAAATGTTCATCTTTTTTTTCACACTTTTCCTGGAAAAGCACAATAGTTTCGAATAAAATCCAAACTAGTTTCACTGTTGGTGCTAATAAAAAAATTTCAACTTCACACTTAAAACCAGAAGCATTCCTGATGTATGAATAGTGAACTCTAGAGAGAAGGAGCATATCTGCACAATCTGTATTAATGGAAAAGAAGAGGAACTCAATGGTGATGGAACCTCATTCAAGCCTGACTTTGAAAACCCAGTAAAATCCAGCCTATCTTTTCAGGGATGTTTGTGTAGCCAATAGCCTTGGAAGAGAGAGACAGTACTCCCTCCACAGCAAAGGGCAGGTTTGCTTACTTTCCAGTGTAATAGAAATACTGTCTCCCTCCCTCTCTCCTGGCAGAGATCAGCTGGCTTACTGCCCCTTATAAGGATTTGAGTTCTATAAACTCCAGGTTCCTCTCCTGTAATGCAACCTACTGCATGTGCCAGCCTCGCTTGGTGTCACTCTATGGCAAATGGAACTTTGTGAGCTTGTACAAATGGTGATATTCAGTGTGATGGTTAATTTTAAGTGTCAACCTGACTGGACAAAGGGTCATGAAATGGCTGGTAAAGCATTATTTCTACTTGCAGACAGCCCGTCATGAGACTTCTCAGCCTCCATAATTGCATGATCAATAAACCAACTCCCTCTCCCCTCCCCCTCCCCCTCCCCCTCCCCCTCCCTCTCCCTCTCCCGGCCCCCTGCCCCTCTCCCTCTCCCTTCCTTCCTGTCCTTTCTGTCTGGAGAACCGTGACTAATATATTCTGGCTACTGCCACTCCTCTGAGGAATTAAGTCCTGCGTCTCTAACCCAGGGCAACCCAGGGCTCCAGCATCCCTGAGAGTGTGGCAGGCTACCTTGTTAGCCGGCAAGTATGAGGAAATCTCAGACCTTTTACAGTTTTTGACAAATCTGTAGTTAAGAGCTTTAGGAATAGGGAGCTATCCAGAACCCAGTGCCTGGATGATGCACATAAAAGACTTCATGCATGTGAAACTTCAATAAGACTTTCTGCCCTCTTTTCTATCTACCATATATAGAAGGCACCATGGGCCAGACTGAGGACTCATGGAAGCAACTTGGAGCACCCAGTGACCAGACACTTTCCATGAGGAGCAGACAGATGGGTCTATTTCTAAACAAACCACAATGCCTCCCATCCTCCAAAAGAGAGTACTACCCCATCATAATTCCTGATTACTTGATCCACTATTATCTGGGCCAAAGATACATTTCTGAAAGGAACAACATACAGGCAAGTTTTAGGCAGATAACGCTGCTTGGTGAATAGTAAACTTCGAACTATATTTAGTGTCCTAATCAATTAAAAGTTATAACAAATTAGTCTGACATTTAATGGTAGGTCTGAGTTAGTACCCTGTGATAATGAATAAGCAGATTGTATATATAACTATAATTGGTGCTACTTTAAAAAAAATAGCCAAGGCTGTTTGAGGTAAGCTGGAGAGAAGAAAAGGAAGAAACAGATAAAATTTAGCTGCTCTGAAGCCACTCTCAAGATCTCTGGATCTACATATAATTTAAAGAGACTGAGCAGAAGCTTGCATGCCTAGATTATCCTGAACTGTGGTTTGCAGAGATGTCAGAAGGGCTAAAGTGGTTTCCTTAATAATATTTTATATATACCTATACAATATTCCTTGACAATAAGAGTCACTATTCAATCCTCCATTACTCCTCTTTAGTTGACAATTATTTCAAAATCACTGTATCATTACATAACTTATTTTTCATACCTGCATTATGCCAAGCCAAAAGAAAATCAAATTTCAATGGCTTCTTTTCTTTGAAGGACCAAGATATTCTTTCATACTTCTTAGAATCCAAGTTTAAAGATAATTCCATCAAATCAATGGAAACAACTTGAAAAATGAAAAAAGGAATATATGTTTCATTCATATGCATTCAGCTTGTACTATGGAAAAAGTCTATATTTTTAAACATTAGAATCCTGGGAAGGTTTATGGATAGGAAAAACAATTTTCTGTTTCTTGTACTCCCTTTGCTTTAACAAATAAGAAAGATCCCTTTAGAGGGCACTTCTAACCTTGAGAGCTAATAAAAACAGACATTTAAAATTTATATATTTCCTAGGTCAAAGACCAAGGGCAGAGAACCTTGAGAGGTCAAGTTTAATCTGCTTATGGATGTGGCAGCCTTAACTATTGATGTTCGAGACAGACACTGGCAGTAAAATATCTCTTCACTCATGGGTGACTTTCTACTAGTAATCATAAAGACTTGGGGAAACCAAAGAAAATTCCTTATTAAGAACAAGCTGTAGACGTGTAGATTCCTATCTTGGATTCACTACTTTGAATTTTTAACCCAAAACATATATATTTAATTGCCTAGTCCAAGTCTACAATCTTTACAAACGAGTCTACAGCTGGTAAGAAATGGACTTAAAGGCATCATCATCCTATCCTGTGTGAACCTCGAGGCAGAAGTTTGACAGGTATTTTTAAAAAGCCACATTTTTCTGGACAAAGAGAGTAGAGGCAATTCAAACATTTAAATTGAAATTGCCACAGGAAGATTACGGACTTTTTAGAAACGGATGAAGCACACATGATACTTACTAAATTTCATAATTTTTCTGCCAGAAAACTGAGATGGACGACCCTGAAGTCCAGTTTCTTCGTAAGTGTCTTTGTCCAATGACAAAATTAATGTCCCTATAAATCAAATATTAATTCCCGTGAGATATAACAAAGATACGACTTATGTTGTCTGACTAAAAGAAACCAAGGGGAAGGAGGGAGGAAGATGGTGCTCAAGAAGCAACTCACGATTGCAGCTCTCAGTCAAGACGCAGAGGGTGAGTTCACACCACATTTCCAGACGGATCTTTATAGCCCACAGAGTGGGGAAAAGCCCAGGTGTAAGAGGGACGCAGGACGCAAGCACAGCGGTATCCGCTGGCGCAGCCAGGCAGCCGGCACCGCAGCGCAGCAGCACAGCGCACGAAACACACGGGTCTGGGCACCCTGTTAAACCGGCAATTTGAGACTTGGGAGGGCAGATTGCTATGCTCATCTGATTGAACGGGTTTCGGACGGTGAACTAGACCAGGAGATTTCTGGGAGGTGAACTGTGAACCAGCGCAGCAGGTCACTGCACGGGAAATCACACAGATCCCGGTGCCCTTTTGGCCGGTGGCTGAGGCAGCCGGGAGAGAGTCAACCCTACAACTTAAAAAAAAAACAGCAAAAAGGCTTGGAGGCAGGGAGCCAAGTGATCAGGCTCGACGGGTGCCACCCCCACAGGGATAAGCAATACGGCGATTTGGAGTGCCCGGAGTTGAGAGTTCCACTGCGCGAACAGCTGAACCCACGGCTGTGCAGCTCCATGGGGGAGGGGCATCCACCATTGCCGAGAGCTTCCGCCCCTACTGAGGTACCTGCCCATTGCTGACACAGTCAGCCATTGCCGAGGCAACCCGTAATAACAGAGAGACTCCGACAACAGGGCAGAGCCCACATCAGCAGGGCGGAGCCTATGTCAGCAGGGCAGAGCCCACGTCAGCAGGGCAGAGCCCAAAACAGCAGAACAGAGCCCACAGCAAAAGGGTGGACCTCACGCCAGCAGGGCAGAGCCTCGGCAGCCAAATAGTGACTAGACTGCCTCCTAGTTGGGCAGGACAGCACAATGGATACTCACAAATAAAGCCCTAATTCCCTGAGACAGAGCATCTAAGGAAAAAAAGCAGTTTCATGAGTTCTGCTGCAACAGACTTAAATGTACTTGCCTGCCAACACTGAACGGAGCTCACAGAACAGCACTTGAGCTCCTATAAAGTACAGATCGTCTCCTCAAGCAGCCCCCTGACCCCCGTATACCCAAAGAATCACCTCAAAAAGGACTGATCAGACTGACATTTGCCGGGCATCATTCTGGGACAAAGATAGAAGAAGAAACTGGTAGCATCCCTCACTGTTCCACAGCTGCTACAGGTGTACCCCAGGCAAGCAGGGCCCGGAGTGCACCTCAGCAGTCTTAGAGCAGAGGTGCTAGACTGTTAGAAGGAAAACTAAGAAACATAAATACTCCATCATAAACAATCTGGGCCTCTACTCAGAGACCCAATCGAAAAATCAGCAACTATTCAGATGACAGGTGGATAAATCCACAAAGATGGGAAGAAACCAGAGCAAAAACGAGGAAAACACCCGAAACCAGAACACCTCACCAACTACAAAAGACCAAAACTCCTCACCAGCAAAAGAACAAAGCTGGATGGAGAATGAGAGTGATGAAATGACGGAATCAGACTTCAGAAGGTGGGTAATAAGAAGCTTCTGTGAGCTAAAAGAACATGTTCTAAACAGTGCAAAGAAACTAAGAACCTTGGAAAAAGATTTGAAAAAAGATTTGAGGAAAGGATAACAAGAATGGACAACTTAGAGAGGAATATGAATGAATTGAAGGAACTGAAAAACACAACACGAGAACTTCGTGAAGCATGCACAAGTTTCAACAGCCGAATTGACCAGGCAGAAGAAAGGATATCAGAAGTCGAAGATCAACTCAATGAAATAAAACGAGAAGTCAGGATTAGAGAAAAAAGCGCAAAAAGGAATGAACAAAGTCTCCAAGAAATGTGAGACTATGTGAAGAGACCTCATCTACGTTGGATAGGTGTACCAGAATGCGACAAAGAGAATGAATCCAAGCTGGAAAAAACTCTTCAGGAATTTATCCAGGAAAATTTTCCCAACGTAGCAAGGGAGGCCAACACCAAAATCCAGGAAATACAGAGAACACCACACAGATACTCCGCAAGAAGAGCAACCCCAAGGCACATAATCCTCAGATTCACCAGGGTAGAAATGAAGGAGAAAATCCTAAGGGCAGCCAGAGAGAAAGGTTGGGTAACCCACAAAGGGAAGCCCATCAGACTCACAGCAGAAACCCTACAAGCCAGAAGAGAGTGGGGGCCAATATTCAACATCCTTAAAGAAAAGAACTTTCAACCCAGAATTTCATATCCAGCCAAACTAAGCTTCATAAGTGAAGGAAAAATAAAATCATTTGCAAACAATCAAGTACTCAGAGAGTTTGTCACCACCAGGCCTGCTTTACAATGGCTCCTGAAACAGGCACTACACATAGAAAGGAACAACCAGCACCAGCCATTCCAAAAACAT
>JAPYYA010002764.1:0-13612 GCA_028533165.1 Leontopithecus rosalia
TTTTTTTTTTTTTGAGACAGTCTTGCTTTGCCACCAGGTGCCAGGCGCAATCTCAGCTCACTACAACCTCTGCTTCCCGAGTTCAAGCAATTTTCCTGCCTTAGCCTCCCGAGTAGCTGGTTCTACAGGTATGAGCCACCATGCCCAGCTAATTTTTGTATTTTAGTAGAGACAGGGTTTCACCATGTTGGCCAGGATGGTCTCCATCTCTTGACCTCATGATCCGCCTGCCTTGGCCTCCTAAAGTGTTGGGATTACAGGCGTGAGCCACTGCGCCCAGCCTGATTTTGTATTCTTAGTAGAGATTGGGGTCAGGCTGGTCTTGAACTCCCGACCTCAGGTTATCTGCCCACTTCAGCCTCCCAAAGTGCTGGGATTACAGCTGTGAGAGGCCTGGCACCTGGCCTCTTTTTAATCATCTCATGAAGTTATCTAGAATGATAAAGAGTAAAGGTTATGATCCACTTACCTTGTAGCTGTTTATAAGCCAATTAGGCAGAGGCACTCCATGAGATAAGAGCTTGTTGATTACACAGTGGTGATACAAGTTATTCTGGACTTTGTACCTTTCCAGGTAAGTTGATAATAGTCGCCATGCTTCATCTGTAGCACTTGAAAAACAAAAAATGACTAATGAGGTTCACATTCTTTTTTTTTTTTTTTGAGACGGAGTTTTGCTTTTGTTGCCCAGGCTGGAGTGCAATGGCGCGATCTCGGCTCACCGCAACCTCTGCCTCCTGGGTTCAGGCAATTCTCCTGCCTCAGTCTCCCGAACAGCTGTGACTACAGGCACGCGCCACCATGCCCAGCTAATTTTTTGTATCTTTAGTAGAGACGGGGTTTCACCATTTTGACCAGGATGGTCACGATCTCTTGACCTCGTGATCCACCCGCCTCGGCCTCCCAAAGTGCTGGGATTACAGGCTTGAGCCACTGTGCCCGGCCAGGTTCACATTCTTAAGAGCTATTTAGAATACCATTCAAAACATGTATTTACAAGAAAACATTTTTTTAGACAGTGTCTTGCTCTGTCATCCAGGCTGGAGTGTAGTGGTGTGATCTCAGCTCACTGCAGCCTCAGCTCCAGATTCTCCCATTTCAGCTTCCTGAGTAGCTGAGAATACAGGCATGGGCTACCATGCCTGGCTAATTTTGTTTAAATTTTGTAGAGACAAGGACTTACTATGTTGCCTGAGCTGGTATTGAACTTCTGAGCTAAAGTGATCCTCTTGCCTCATCCTCACAAAGTGTTGGAATTATAGGCGGGAGTCACCATGCCTGGCCTTACAAGGAAAACTTTAGAAATTCACAACTGATTCAATAATATAGCTAAATGGGAACAAATATTATTTGGGCTAATGTGACTTAGGGAGATAGTACTAGAAAGTAGGTAACTTGGGTTCATATATTCCTCTCCCACTAACTACGTATTTGTTTGGCTATGAATATATATAATTCATTTAACTCCTTTCTTTCTGTATTTCTAAAACAAGAAACTGGTTGAGAACACTGGATCTCAAACCTGATCAAGCATTAGAATCACAGGAAGTTCTAACTCAGAAGACTAGGGTGATGTCTCATAATCTGTATTTTAATGTTATTCTGATGTGCTACTTCAGAGGTTGAAAACTAATGTCAGCAAACTTCCAAATTCTGAAATGCTATCGTGCTAAAGTGCTAAGCTGTATAATACAAAGTGCAAATGCAGTTCAGAAAGGGAAGTTTACTGAGGGTTTGGGATGTTAGAGGTTTCTGAAGAAGCTGAAGTACATTTACATCGATAGTAAGTGGATGCACTGGGGAAATATATGAACAGAGGAAATCTGAAGAAGGTATTGGGCCGGGTGCGGTGGCTCATGCCTGTAATACCAGCACTTTGGGAGGTTGAGGTGGATGAATTACGAGATCAGGAGTTCAAGACCAGTCTGACCAATATGGTGAAACCCTGTCTCTACTAAAAATACAAAAATTAGCCGGGCGGTATCACGAACCTGTAGTCCCAGCTACTCAGGAGGCTGAGGCAAGCGAATCGCTTGAGCCTGGGAGACAGAGGTTGCAGTGAGCAGAGATTGCGCCACTGCCCTCCAGCCTGGGCATCAGAGTGAGACTCCGTCTCAAAAAAAAAAAAAAAAACCCCAAAAAACAAAAAAAAAAAACCAAAGTATTGTGGATGATGGGTGACAGCTGCTGAACAGCAGCTGGAGACAAGCTGTAAGAGGGCACTGTGATGAAATCATGCAGGACTGCTCAACTCAATGGAAGAAATGGGAGAAAAGGAAGTAATACTCTGAAACCAAGTAAATATAGATTTTTCCCTGTAAGAGTACCTTTTCCTGATGATATAATACAATAAGTCTGAGGAGGGGAATACAGAGACATTTCATAGGCAAAGACATCCTGGTTTGGACAATAAATGACATGATGTCACCCTAATTATAAACTTCCCAGCCCTGACCTACAAAAACTTAGCCAAAAAGAAAGAAAAAAGTGAAATGATCTATGTAGGATAATTTAATCAGAAAAAGACAGCTACAGCTTTGAAAAAGGCAAAACCACCTAGGGTTGGAGGAACACCAGGGCTGTACCTAGACTCCTTAGTGGTGATGACAGATGAGAGCTGATTGGCTGCTAGCCAGGCCCAGGCTTCTGCTTGTGCTGCCTCTCCTCCAAATTGCAACTTGATGCATCTGGAATGAAAACGGTTTCACACTTGAAAACTAAACGCTGAAATGTACCACCTTATTTTGCCACTAAAATTAAAGAGTTAAGAGGACAACTTCATCTCTATTGCTGAATTCACTACTGGAGTATTGGCTCTTCTCTTCCTCAAGTCACACAACTGAGTATCTACAAGGTCATGAGTAAGCATTAAGAGACAATTTACTTCCAAGAGAAAATTAATGATAAAAAATGCTTTTCTTTCTTTTTTTAAACTAAGATGGAGTCTCACACCTGTAATCCCAGCACTTTGGGAGGCCGAGTCAGGCGGATTACCGGAGGTTGGGAGTTTGAGACCGGCCTGACCAACATGGAGAAACCCCGTCTCTACTAAAAATAGAAAATTAGCCAAGTGTCATGGTGCTTGCTTGTAATCTCAGCTACTTGGGAGGCTGAGGCAGGAGAATCGCTTGAACCCAGGAGGTGGAGGTTGCAGTAAGCCAAGATTGTGCCACTGTACTCCAGCCTGGGCAACAGAGTGAGACTCCATCTCAAAAAAAAAGAAAGAATGTTTAGAGAGACCAAACAGATCTGTAGAGATGTCCTACAGGACCAAACAGAACATATGTCTTGTTTGGAATGAACACCATCATTTAACTCAGGTTATCTGCTCTTCTGAGTTCTCAAACTACAAATCAAGATTTTTTTCTTTAAAGTAAAATCATAAATGACTAAAATTTTTAAAAAATCATTTCACAGATTTAAACAAAAATACTTCTTCAAACCACAAATGACATATAGGCTACTTGGCTTATGATGACTGCTTCACGCCAAGCAAGAGGATAATATATTTGCATTAGAAAAGAGTATGAAAAGATAGTTTTATACATACTTGAAGGCAAGCCCTTCAAAGACTGGTGTTAAGGGAAGCTTAAAAGTCTGACAAAGTGATATGGCAGTGTCGAAGAGGCCTGCCTGAACCAAGAGAGTGACCATCTCCTCTGCTGATGCACTTCCTGTGAAAATGGAAAAAGGTTGTTTAGTGTAGCCAAGGTATACACAAATAAAACCAAAGATTTTGCTTGGTTGATGAGTATCTCTGAGTAACAACCCACGCTTACTTCCTGGACCTAAAATGTGCTATTGGTACTGACAGGTTAGAGGCTTTAACTCTGAATTCCTACCGGCAACTGCAACTGCTGATGGATCATGCTGAGCTAAAGTGAGGCGGATGCGAGCCAAGGAACACTCTTTCTCCAGATCTTCCAGTTCCAGAATTTCAATTTGTCGATTTGCTATATAAGTCAAAGAAAAACAGTTTCAATTCCCAAAGAACAAATAATTATCCATTAGATTAACTCAACCTGTCAATTTCCACTGAACATTAAGTAACATTCAATCTAATTTCTAAATGCATGAAGGAGAAAACGGAACTCAATAAATGCTAACTTAAACAAATTAGGCAATAGCCCAAGTCAAATCAAAGTATTTTTAACAACTGCAGTTTAGGAGGGGCTTACAAGGTACTACATGTAATTTCGTTTAACTCTTTTAACAGTTTTTTCCCCCTTGGAAACGGAGCCTTGCTCTGTCAACCAGGCTGGAGTACAGTGGCACTATCTCGGCTCACTGGAACCTCCGTCTCCTGGGTTCATGCGATTCTCCTGCCTCAGCCTCCCGAGTAGCTGGGATTACAGGCAGCACCATCATGCCCAGCTAATTTTTATATTTTTAGTAGACATGAGGTTTCACCATGTTGGCTAGCCTGGTCTTGAACTCCTGACCTCAGGTGATCCACCCATCTTGGCCTCCCAAAGGGCTGGAATTACAGGCATGAGCCACTGTGCCTGGCCTAAAAAAATTTTTTTTTTGTCTAAGATGGAGTGCAATGGAGCAATCTTGGCTCACTGCAACCTCCACCTCCTGAGTTCAAGTGATTCTCCTGCCTCAGCCTCCCGAGTAGCTGGGATTACACGTGCACGCCATCACGCCTGGCTAGTTTTGTATTTTTAGTAGAGATGGGGTTTCTCCATGTTGGTCAGGCTGGTCTTGAGCTCCTGACTTTGGGTGAATCGCCCACCTCGGCCTCCCAAAGTGCTGGGATTACAGGTGTGAGCCACTGTGCCTGGCTAATTTTTCTACTTTTAGTAGAGATGGGGTTTCACCATATTGGCCAGGGTGGTCTCAAACTCCTGACCTCAAATGATCCACCTGCCTTGGCCTCCCAAAGTGCTGGGATTACATGCATGAACCACTGTGCCCAGGCAACTTTTTTATTTTTTTTTTGAGACAGAGTCTCACTTTGTCATCCAAGCTGGAGTGCAGTGGCACAATCTCGGCTCACTACAAGCTCCACCTCCCAGGTTCAAGTGATTCTCCCATCTCAGGCTCCTGAGTAGCTAGGATTATAGGCACACGGTACCACACCCAGCTAATTTTTTGTATTTTAAAAATAGAGATGGGGTTTCACCATGTTGGCCAGGTGATCTCGATCTCCTGATCTCATGATCTACCCACCTTGGCTTCCCAAAGTACTGGGATTAAGTGCTGGGATTACAGGCATGAGCCACTATTCCGGGCTTAACTACATATTTCTATCATAACTATCAATAACAATATATTCCTGTCTAGTAAAGATCAGTGTTGAGACTCTTGACTCACTGGGGGCAGCTGTGCATTCTCCATCATGATTCCTCTTAGGTGATGCTCCAGGGCGATCATACTGATAAAACAAAACAAGCAATTTAACTGTGAAAATCAGTATTTTATTTTGATATCATTAACTGTGATTCAGAGCTTTTTTCAACCAGCAGAGTTCTTAGGAGACAAAGAAAGTTCTTTGCCAAGTTGCAAACTTAACTATAACACATTACTGAGTCCAAGGACAGGGATTTTTATTTCCATGTAAATCAACGAATTTTCCTTGGTTCCAGAGTTATATATAACAGAAGCAACTGCGTGTATCTGACCCATCAGTATGATAGGCAAACTCAAAGTGCGTGTCCTTTAAAACAACGACTGTAGACTGCATTAACAAACACAATAGAAATAAAAGCAGCTACCATTTACTTAGCACATTTTGTGGGCCAAGCACTATTACCGTTCTAAGCAATTGACTTGAATTATCTCATTATTACCCAAACAATCCTATAAAGTAGGCATTATCCATATTTTATGCCAGAGAGTAACTGAAAAACAAGATTAAGCAACTTGTCTGAATTGGGTCAGGTCTTCTCATTCCAAGACTACTCTGGAATACTTCTTCCTACAATAATTCTGAACTTGAGAACTAAAGGGGTAGTAATATACAACAACTGAATTGTTATAGATTTTTTTTCACAAATATCTCAGTAGAAATTATAAATCAAATGAAGCAAAATGATTTAATAGTTTTGAAAGGACCAAAACAAGATTTAATGACCCCAAAATTCCAGGATGAAAAGTTTTCATACCACTGCACCAGATGCTGGCTGCACAATCCACGCATATTCTGGACGAATAAGCCGTAAACAGTTGAGAGCAGCCAGATAACAGTTGCCTTGTTTTTCAAGTCCCCGGAGAGTTCGAACTTCTCTGCCAAGACGCATTCCATACTCAAACATCACTGTGCCAGCTATGAGGCGGTAATAAATTAGACAATAGAACTTCCAAATTTTGTTTCTCTCTCTTTCTCTTTTTTTGAGCTGGAGTCTCACTCTGCTGCCCAGGCTGGACTGCAATGGTGTGATCTCAGCTCACAGCAACCTCCACCTCCTGGGTTCAAGCAATTCTCCCGCCTCAGCCTCCTGAATAGCTAGGATTATAGGCGCCACCATGCCCAGCTAATTTTTGTATTTTTAGTGGAGATGGAGTTTCACCATGTTGGCAAGGTTGGTCTCAAATGCCTGACCTTGTGATCCACCCGCCCCAAAGTGCTGGGATTATAGGCTTGAGCCACCGCACCCTGCCTTTTTTTTTTTTTTTTGAGACGGAGTTTCGCTCGTTACCCAGGCTGGAGTGCAATGGTGCGATCTCAGCTCACCGCAACCTCTGCCTCATGGGTTCAGGCAATTCTCCTGCCTCCGCCTCCTGAGTAGCTGGGATTACAGGCACGCGCCACCATGCCCAGCTAATTTTTTGTATTTTTAGTAGAGACGGGGTTTTACCACGTTGACCAGGATGGTCTCGATCTTTTGACCTCGTGATCCACCTGCCTCGGCCTCCCAAAGTGCTGGGATTACAGGGGATGTGGAACAATCTAACCATAGTTAACAAGGAATCTTATCTACTATATTTATGATCTAAGCACATTTAAGCAGTCAGAATTTTGCTCTAAGAACTGAAATGAGGAAAGAGAGAAGGCCAATGGTAAAACAGCACAAGAACTCCAAACTAGTCATAAAAATTCATGCTGTCTCTAGTGAAAAAGCTAATTTCCTTTTTCTTTCTTTTGAGACAGAGTTTTGCTCTTTCACCCAGGCTAGAGTGAAGTGGTGCAACCTTGTCTGACTGCAACCTCCGCCCCTGGGTTGAAGCAATTGTCCTGGCTCAGCCTCCTGAGTAGCTGGGATTATGGGCACCTGCCACCATGTCCAGCTAAGTTTTGTATTTTTAGTAGAGATGGGGTTTCGCCATGTTGGTCAGGCTAGTCTTGAACTCCTGACCTCAGGTGCCCACCTGCCTCGGCCTCCCAAAGTGCTAGGATTAAAGGCATAAACCACCACGTGTGGCACTCATTTCCTTTATAATTGGATAGAAGATACACATAGAATGTCGCTTCAATCGCAATGCCTTGAGAAAGTTCTAGAATGGAAGCAAGGGCATATCTTCAAGGTAATCTTCAAAAGGTTTAAGCTAATCTTGTACTTAAACACATATTAAAAATGACCTAAGTCTAACTCACAATATTTTGGTAAAACACGATTAATAAGGTTGTCCCCAAGATACGGTTTGGTGACATTGCTCACCCTTGCGGTAATTGTGGCGATAGATGTGAAAGGCATACAGAAGTTCATAGTAATTGTGAGTCATAAGGTCTACGGCTCTAGCACGTGATTCAATTATTCCCACAACCTAGGGAAGGGGAAGCAATCAGATAACTAAGTCAGTAGCAATCATGGCAGCCACCAGTTATTGAAAGCCATCAGTAGATAACTAAAATTACCTCATTATGCAGATTTACATAAGGAAACTCTACAAGGTCCTGTAGCTGTGAGCGTTCACAAAGAACTACCACCAACTGCCGTAAACAATCTAATTGCCTAGAAGGAAAGAAACGGATATGAGGGCAAACTGTCTTAGCAGGTTAAACAGAATTGGTACATTGTCTTCTCTAAAAAAGACCATGAGATTACCTGCTGGAATCAGAAATTTGGGTTAAGGCTTCATATGCTTGGCTATTGTGACCCAAATCCAAATGATGTTTGAAAATGCATGTCCTTAGAGTAGCCTAAATATGAAATGTAGATCAAATATCAAAAAGAGCAATAGAAATGAACATACCACACCCATAACAAACCTTGAAGAAAACAACCAAATTATCGTCAGTTCTTACCTGACTTTTCCAGTCATCACCTGCTTCAGTTATGGCTGATGTAGCCAACTGAATAACCAGTTCAGGCAAACCAACGACATCTAGTAGTCGTAAAACCTAACAAGAAACAGAAGAAATTTCTGTTAAAACTAATATGGTAATACACTTCAAACTAAATTATGGTTTAAAATTATTTAGAAAGGTAAGTACGCCAGCATGGTGGCTCACACCTGTAATCGCAGTACTTTGGGAGGCTGGGGCAGCAGGATTGCTCAAGGCCAGGCTGGGCAACATAGTAACACCCCCTTCTCCACAAAAAAATTTTTTTTTTTGAGACGGAGTTTCGCTCTTGTTGCCCAGGCTGGATTTTTAAGAAAATTAATTTTTTTTAAGAAAATTAATTTTTAAGAAAATTAGCTGCACTGGCCGGGTGCGGTGGCTCATACCTGTAATCCCAGCACTTTGGGAGGCCGAGGCGGGTGGATATGAGGTCAAGAGATCGAGACCATCCTGGTCAACAAGGTGAAACCCCGTCTCTACTAAAAATACAAAAATTAGCTGGGCATGGTGGTGCACACCTGTAGTCCCAGCTATTCAGGAGGCTGAGGCAGGAGAATTGCTTGAACCCAGGAGGTGGAGGTTGTGGTGAGCCGAGATCGCACCATTGCACTCCAGCCTGGGCAACAAGAGCGAAACTCCGTCTCAAAAAAAAAAAAAATTAGCGGCGGGTGCGGTGGCTCACGCCTATAATCCGAGCACTTTGGGAGGCCAAGGCAGGTGGATATGAGGTCAAGAGATCGAGACCATCCTGGTCAACAAGGGGAAACCCTGTCTCTACTAAAAATACAAAAATTAGCTGGGCATGGTGGTGTGTGCCTGTACTCCCAGCTACTCGGGAGGCTGAGGCAGGAGAATTGCTTGTCAGAAGGCAGAGGTTGTGGTGAGCCGAGATTGTGCCACTGTACTTCAGTCTGGGTAACAACAGTGAAACTCCATCTCAAAAAAAAAAAAATTAGCTGCACTTGGTGGCATGCACCTGTAGTTGGAGCAACTTGGGAGGCTGAGGTGGGAGGACTGCTTGAACCCAGGAGTTCAAGGTTGCAGTGAGTTTTAATCCTGTCACTGCAATTTAACCTGGGTAATACAGCAAGACCCTGTCTCTTAAAAAATAAGTAAAAAGATTTTTAAAAAAAGATAACAAGGTAAGATAAAGTTTAAATCAAAGGTGCTGACAAGATGGACAGGATTATTTGGTTAATATTTAAGATTTTCCTTTAGATTATTCTGTTATTTTCCATCTTGTAAAAGCTTTCTATTCGTTTCCCCAGATACTACCATTGGAATAATAGCTCTCTAATTATAGATAAATTGTGATTGCTAGTGTTAGGTACGAACAGAGATAGTTGAAATTAAGAGATAATTCTAACATGTTCTCTATAGATCTTTTACAGGAACGACCATTAATAAACAACAGAGGAATTAAATACAGGGCTTTTCGTTGTCCTTTCCTTTTGACAGTGTTACGAAGTAATAAAGTGGCCCCCATAGTCATTAATATGTTTATGTACTAATATATGCATGCATTCAATTCAAGTTGGGGGGGTGTAAAGAAATGCTCTCTGAATACTGAAGGCCTACCACTAGCCAGGCATGGCATCACACTTTGCAGTTAATATATTCACTCCCCTAGCAATCTGATGAGGATTTTACAGATGAAGACTCTGAGGTGCAGAGTAACTTGCCCAAGGTCACACAGTTGGGATACCTAAGATTCAAACCTTAGTATCCAGACTCCAGAGCTTACCATTCTATGGTTCCCAAGATAATCTCATAACAAGCTGAATATTTCCTACTCTATTCTCTTGATCTGTTTGTTTTAGTCAGAGAACTTATCACTTAAATTTACTTGTCTAGCTTCTTTCCTTACCTGAATATAAGCAGCATAGGGGCAGGGAACTATTTTTTCTTTTTTGTGATGGTCTCACTCTGTCACCCAGGCTGGAGTGCAGTGGCACGATCACAGCTCATTGCACCCTCAACCTCCCAGGCTCAAGTGACCCTCCTGCCTCAGCATCCTAAGTAGCTGAAACTACAGATGCATGTCACATGACACAGCTATTTTTTTCTGTTTTCTTGTAGAGATGAGGTCTCACTATATTGCCCAGGCTGGCCTCCTGGGCTCAAGTGATACTCCTGCCTCAGCCTCCCAAAGTGTTAGGTTTACAGGTGTGAGCCACTGGTGTCCAGCCTGAATTGTCCTTTCAAAATTCAGAGCTCTATCCTCAGTGCCCAGTATAGTAGTCTCTCCATAAATACTTGCTAAGGCTGGGTATGGTGACGCACACCTGTCATCCTGACTAACATAGTGAGAACCCCATCTCTATTTATTTATTTTTATTTATTTTTTTTGAGACGGAGTTTCGCTCTTATTACCCAGGCTGGAGTGCAATGGCACGATCTCGGTTCACTGCAACCTCCGCCTCCTGGGTTCAAGTAATTCTCCTGCCTCAGCCTCCTGAGTAGCTGGGACTACCGGTGCACACCACCATGCCCAGCTTTTTTTTGTATTTTTAGTAGAGATGGGGTTTCACCATGTTGACCAGGATGGTCTCGATCTCTTGACCTTGTGATCCACCCGCCTCGGCCTCCCAAAGTGCTGGGATTATAGGCGTGAGCCACCATACCCGGCCTAACCCCATCTCTATTTAAAAAAATTGTTGAACATACGAATAAATATAATTTCAGTACTAACTGTTCAGGTCACAAATGAATGTAAAGAATAGTAAATAACACCATAGTTTTATAAAAACCCTAAAGAGAATTTGCTAAATGATTGACATAATCCTTTTTTTTTTTTAGACAGGGTCTCACTCTGCCAATCAGGCTTGAGTGCAATAGTGCGATCTTGGCTCACTGTAACCTCCACCTCCTGGGTTCAAGTGATTCTCCTGCTTCAGCCTCCCGAATAGCTGGGATTACAGGCATATGCCACCATGCCTGGGTAATTTGTGTGTTTTTTTTTCTTTTTTTTGAGACGGAGTTTCGCTCTTGTTACCCAGGCTGGAGTGCAATGGCCGGATCTTGGCTCACCGCAACCTCTGCCTCCTGGGTTCAGGCAATTCTCCTGCCTCAGCCTCCCGAGTAGCTGGGATTACAGGCACGCGCCACCGGGCCCAGCTAATTTTTTGTATCTTTAGTAGAGACGGGGTTTCACCATGTTGACCAGGATGGTCTCGATCTCTTGACCTCGTGATCCACCCGCCTCAGCCTCCCAAAGTGCTGGGATTACAGGCTTGAGCCACCGCGCCCGGCCAATTTGTGTGTTTTTAGGGGTCTTGCCATGGTGGTCAGATTGGTCTTGAGCCCCTGACCTCTGGTGACCCACCTGCCTCGGCCTCCCAAAGTGCTGGGAATACAGGCGTGAGCCACCGTGCCCAGCCTGACAAACATTTTTGGTTGTCCACCCTTATCAACGTCTGCACATGCCCCTAAATGTGCACATTTCCCTATCTTATATACATGCAATTTTCTAACATATATGTATGATACACCCACAATATAAGTTTATAAAGGATGAAGCTAAAATAAAAAGTTTGAAAATTACTTTTATTAACTTTATTTTTTGAGAAAGGGTCCTGCTCTGTTGCCCAGGCTAGAATGCAGTGGTGTGATCATAGCTCAGTGTAGCCTCAACCTCCTGGGCTCAAGTGATTCTTCTATCTCAGCCACCTCAGTAGCTGGGACCACAGTCATGCAGCACCATGCCCAGCTAATTTTTTAATTTTTTGTTGAGACGGGGTCTTACTGTGTTGTCTGGGTTAACCTCAAATTCCTAGACTCCAGTGATCTTCCCGCCTTAGCCTCTCAAAGTGTTGGGATTATAGGTGTGAGCGACTGCACCCATTATAATGGATCTGGAAAATTCCTATCTTCTAGTGACATAGCCACCGCAATAAAATGTATTACATGTTTGTGGTGACAGTATAAACAAACCTACTGTGCTGCCAATTGTATAAAAAATATAGCATGCCTGGGCGTGGTGGCTCACGCCTGTAATCCCAGCACTTTGGGAGGCTGAGGAGGGCGAATCACTTGAGGTCAGGGGTTCAAGACCAGTCTGGCCAACATAGGGAAACCCCGTCTCTACTAAAAATACAAAAATTAGCTGGGTATGGTGGAGTACACCTGTAATCTCAACTTCTTGGGAGGCTGAGGCAGGAGAATTGCTTGAACCTGGGAGGTAGAGGTTGTAGTTAGCCAAGATCATGCCACTCACTGCACTCCAGCCTGGGCAATAGACTCCATCTCAAAAAAAAAAAAAAAAAAAAAAAAAAAAGGTATAGCATATACAATTATATACAGTACATAATACTTTTTTTTTTTCTTGTATTGGATAAAATAGATTTTAAAGCAACAAAGATATAGTGGTAAAAGGATCAATGCAACAACAAGAGCTAACGATCCTAACACCCAGATACATAGAGACTTAGATTCAATGAGACAGGGTTTCTCTCTGTCACCCAGGCTGGAGTGCAGCGGTGTAATCTTGGCTCACTGCGATCTCTGCCTCCTGGGTTCAAGCAATTCTCCCACGTCAACCTCACTAGTAGCTGAAACTATAGGCACACACCACCACACACATTTTTGCATTTTTTGGTAGAGATGGGAGTTCACCATGTTGGCCAGGTTGGTCTTGAATTTTTGACCTCAAGCGATTTGCCTGCTTCGGTCTCCCAAAGTGTTGGGATTGTAGATGTGAGCCGCTGTGCCCAGCCATCATTTTTTTTTAAATAGAAAAAGTCATGGAACGATCCAAGATGGCCGACTGCTAACATCTCGGGATTGCAGCTCGCAGTGAAAGTGCACAGAACTAGAAGACGCCACACTTTCAGACAAATTCTGGTCGCTCAGGAGCAGAAGATTCCCAGTGGAGGAGCCACGCGGCTTGCCGGCGCAACTCTTGTGGCTGGCGCAGCGGTTTCACCGGCACCTCCGCACAGCAGCTCTTGGAGCTGAGTAGGTGGGGCTGGCTCCCCTTTTGACCAAGGTTTGGAGGAGCCACGCGGGTCCCCAGCGCAACTCCTGAGGCCGGTGCAGCGGTTGTGCCGGCACCTCAGCGCAGAGTGAACGGGACTGGTTCCCCTTCTGACCGAAGTTTGGAGCTCCGGGAAGGCAGACTCACCTATTACGGACACAAGAAGGAAGCCAGACAGGAGAAGCCTGGGCAGAAAAACACCATCAGTCTTAACGCCGCTGTTCTGGCCCTGGGAACTAACAACTTGGATGTCCACTCAAGAGACCTAATCTGAAAGCTGGTAATTTCAAAGATGACAGGAGGATAAATTTACAATGACAGGAAGAAACCAGGGTAAAAAGGCTGAGAATACTCAAAATCAGAACGCCTCTCCCTCTAAAGATGATCACAGTTCCTCATCAACAATG
>JAPYYA010002765.1:0-13612 GCA_028533165.1 Leontopithecus rosalia
GGAGCCTTCCCATCCTCCTGCTCGCTTCCGCCCCCTGGGAGCCCACCTCGATGCACTCTTACTCTTGTTTCTTAATTTCTTTGTCTCTGCCAACCTTTGTTACTTCCTAGGTTGTATCTGATCCCTTAGTTACTTCCTAGGTTGTGTCTGGTGAGTCACCTGGGACCCCTCAGTGGGGGAATCAGTCAGTCCCCAAGGCTCCATGTGGCCCTCCAGAGACTCTGCTTCCTGCTGGCTCAGTCAGCACTGCAGAGGGTGGATGGAGGGGCCAAGTTGGAGCAGGCAAGACAGTAGGGAGAAAACTGCCAGGCACCCAATATCCCTGCTGCTGCTGTTGTGGCTGGAAGGAGGCTGAGGACTGAAGGCCGACTGCCCTGAGAGCTAGCTGAGGCTGGATGCAGATGGTGGGGCCAGCCCCATGCCTGCAGGGCCCGTGGTCACCTTGTCATCCCAACAGAGCTGGGCAGCCCAGCGAGAGACCTGGGGGGGTCTCATTCTTAGGCTCTGACAGGAAGAGAGTCACAGAAGGACCAGGATGGCTGGAGAGGGTCACAGTCTCACAGTCTCTGGGCCGGGCAGGAAGGGGAAGATGGGGAACAGGCAGGGTCAGTGGCCAGGGTGCAGGGAGAGGCAGGTGAACCCTGGGAAGTCAGACCCTGCAAGGCCCATGGAGACTGTCAGGTGGGACAGGCTCCAAGTGCGTCCTTAGGGCCCTGGGCAGCTCTCAGGCCAGGCTCCCTGGACTCTGGTGGGTGATGTGTTCACTCCCAAGGCACTGCTGTCAGTCAGGGCTCAGCCACCACCCTGGGCGGCACCCATCCTATATCAGGACTAGACTTGCTCAGCTCCCACAGAGGGTGATGCCTCCAGCCCAGGAAGGGCAGCCCCATTGTGCAGCCCGAGGCACCCCATGGGTCCCAAGTGCCCCCCTCAGGCCAGCCTCGAGCTCCCTCTTCTTTCGGGTCCCAGTGCCTCGTGGGCAGTCAGTGCCTCGTGGGCAGTCAGCCCCACAGGGAGGCTCTTGCCTTCCTTCCCTGTGCCTTCTTCCTGGCTGAGACTTAGGGTGGATAGGGATGGGGCTGGTCCTTCCCTGGGGTCCTCTCTGGGAGGGGGATGGATCCTGGCCTGGGCAGGCTCTCAGCTCTGCTTGGGTTGCCTTACAGTGAGACAGAGCTGTCCCCTGTCAGTGTCCTGGAGGTAAAGGTAAGAGCCTGTGCCTGCTGTGTGGGAGGCTGGTCCAGGGACAGGGAATCGAGTAGGTGAGGCATCGGGGGTGGCCCACGGGCCCAGGTGGTGAATGGCCACGGCTGTCACTGGGAGGGGCAGCCATTCCTGCTGGACCCTGCCCCCTGAGGGTTTCACCAAAACCCAAGAACTGCTGGCCCAGAGGTCACTGCCTGTTTGCACCAAGTCCCGAGCTGAAGCCTGGGACTGACCGTAACTCAGGGCTTCTGTGGCCTGAAGATGGTGTGTCCTGGCATCACCAGTCCAGACTGCCAGCTCCAGTTAGTTCAGAGGGTCTCAGGCCCTGGGTCTGCCCTTTCCTGGCTCCTTCCGGTTGGGTCCCTTCCGGGCCCTGAAGCCCAGGACCCAGCATCCACGGGCCACTACCAGAAGCCTGACAGCTCCGCTAACTCCATCACGACCCATTTCACAGCGAAGACGTCAGGAAATAACACAAATTAAGAAGTGGCTAAAGATGCTCAGAGACTGTCCAAAATACAGGAACAGCAAGAAGGCACCATGGGGAGGGAGTGGCCCCTGTGACTGCTCTCTGCAGAGCCAGGAGACAGGCGCCCATGGCTGTGACCTGGCACCACCTGCCTCTCAGTGGGTGGGTTGCACCCATCCTCACCATAGGACAGCAGCCCTGTTCGCCAGCTTTCCTTGCTAGGGCCACCCCATGTCCTGTCTCACTGGAGTCTTCTTCGGTCGGTAGCTGACTCAAAGAGTGTAGAAAGGCATTCCCCTCGAGGTACGGGCCCGAGCATGGTCACTCTTGCTAGACATGGACAAAGTCAAGGCTGAGAACCCAGGGAAATATAGGGTAAGGCCCTCCCACAGTCAGCCAGGGCAGGACAGACAGGTCAGGCCATGTCAGGAACCCAGGACTCCAGCTGGAGGGAACGTGGTGCCCAGGTTGGGAGCGGGGCTTCTGGTCAGATGCACATCCGGGCACAGACGGTGACTCAGGCACCACAGGTGCACTGGACTCTGCTGACCCTTCCTGGCTTGAAAAACAAGGCAAAAAGGAGCTTTCTGCAGAAGGAAACCTTCCTCCTTTCCTTGCAGAAGTGCTGACTGTGGGATGACTGCCATTTGGGGCAGAGAGTCTTTTGTCTGTTCTGAGGCTGCTTCCTCCTCTTGGTCCTTCCCTACAGGTCATGAAGGAGAAGGGCAAGAGTTCCTCCAGGATCATTGGCTGCATCAAGCTAGATGTCAACCACACCCTCCAGAACCACGAGATGTTCATAGAAGGACTCGGTGTCAAGTAAGGCCTATGGGGGTTCTAGGGGTGCCAGGGAAGATAGAGCAATCCAGAGGAATGAGGGCTTCCCCAGGTCAGAGGCCAGGATCACCCAGGAGTGGTGACAGCACCACCAAGGGCTCTCCAGCCCCAGGGAGCAGCCAGCACCATGGACTGAGCACCTCCAGGGCCCTAAGCCCTGGGCCAGGCTAGGACATGTGAGGCCAGAACCCAGGTGGCTCCCAAGGAGATGAAAGGCAGCCAAAAAAAATCATACAGAATGGTGAAAAGTGCTCTCCATGGCCCACAAGTACCCAGGGCAGGGACCCACAGGAAGGTGGCAGGATGGCGGGGCTCGGGAGCCTTCTTGAGCAACACTTACAGCCCACAGTACCAGGGAGGATGCAGGGCCCCGGAAACTCTCAGCCATGGCTGGTGGGAAGGTGACAGGGCACAGCCACTTTGGAAGTCAGATAGACCACAGCTCACAAAGCTCAGTAGCCTCGTGCTACATGTCCCCAGAGTGTCACAGATATTTACCACACTGATTTTAAACTAACCTCCAAGAAAAACCCACATGCCACATTCACTGTGTAATTGTCACTCACACCCAGAGGCTACTGAGATGATCTTCAACACGGGAACTGGGGAGGAAGGGATTCTGCTCTTCAGACAGAGACAACTCAGTGAGGAAAAGGAACGAACCCCTGATGCCCGCAGGAACATGGCTGGAACTTAGATGCGTCTTGCTGAGGAAATGAAGCCAGACCCAGCAGGCCACACCACTGCAGGATTCCAATTCCTAGGCCATTCTGGAAAAGGGTCTAGACCGTATTCAAAGACCACGGAGACAGAGAACAGGTCAGGACAGCCAGGGGCGGACAGAGCCCCGAGAGGTCGGCTGCAAAGGGAACATGCTGGGGACTTGGAGGATGAAGGAGCTGCTCCTGGAGGGGCTGCAGTGGTGGACAGGAGTCCCTGCACATTAGTTCAGAACCACGGAACTTCACTTCCCAAAGACTGGACTTCTGTGTGTGCAAACCAAAAAAAGAAGGAAGAAAAAAATCAACCAGAGTGAAAATGATCACTGATCCAACCATACACTGCAATATTTGCGTTGCAAGGCATGCGGATTCTACTGAAACAATTCCTAAAAACTCAGGTGTCCTGAAGAGCTCTCTGCTTATTTGGGGGATCACCTGAACCCAGAATTGTGTTCGTGGTTCGGGTTTGTAGACAAAATGAAACTGACAACATCTGCACAAAACAAACAAGACTCTCTTTTCCTTTTTTTTATAGGCAGCAGGAATTATGTGCCATTCTCGTGGCTTACTCTGCCTATAACCCTGTGAGTATTCCCGGGCAGCAATATTCCTGGGCCATGTTCCCATATTCACAGGCACGGGTTTCTCTCGGGGGTGTCCCCACTTCTTGAAAATTCGGTGTTCGTGACCCACCAGAATGTAGTAGACGGAACTCAAGCTCACTGCTGGCAGAAAAGGGTTGCGGCCCAAACTCCTGGTGTCACGTGGACCCAACCACCACATCTCAGATGAAGAAAGGACCCTCCCCTCCTGGTGTTGCCCCAAAGCTTGGGAGCTTGGCAGGGTCCCACGCAGGATGGCCCTCACAGGAGACAGGCTTGACAAGTTGCCGAGGTGCCTGATGGGCCAGGCTCTTGTCATGAAATGAGTCTGCATCCTGAGGAAGCCTCTTCTTCACTGGAAACCTGGAAAGGATACAATTTCCCTTTTGCCCAAACCCCATAGGAGAATAGCAGATAGGGGAGGGGATCACCCAGGTGACTGCTCCTGCTTGGCCCTCACTTTCCAGACCATTCCAGGCAGGGAGAGCCGCTGAGCCGACTCCACGGGCTGCCCACACAGGGTCTGGACCCAGCCACCCTCCTGTGTCTGGCAGGCAGCCCCTGGGCTGTTGTTGCGGGACCTTTGTGGGATGGTCAGCGCCCCACTGCCTGCCCTCATGGAAGGTGTAGTTCACAGGTGCTGCCCCAGGCCTGGTACAGTGGCCTCTCCAGCCTGGCCCAGAGGAGGGGCATGAACAATCCCTGCCTGTGCCCTTTTGGGCCATGTGAGCTTGAACGCTCACGGCAGGAGTCCCCCCAGGCTCCTTGTCCACTGAGTTATGTTTGACCTTCTCTGTCCTCATGCTCAGGGCCAGGGAAGGGGTGCAGAGGCTGCACCTCAAATCCCCTGGGGACTGAGGCAATTCTCCCTGAGGACCTCTGCCCTCCCAGGTGACATCCTTCTACAGCGACTCTGGCTCTTGCAGGAGGTGTGCTACCACAGGGACCTGAGCTGCATCACTGCAATCCTCCTCCTGTATCTGCCAAAGGAGGATGCGTTCTGGGTGCTGACCCAGCTGCTGGTCAGTGAGGGGCACTCCCTGCAAGGTAGGTAGACATCTGTCCCTGGACACGGTCATGCCAGGGGACAACCACCCTGGCCAATGAGCCCGACTTCCAGGCAAGACATCTTCCTTGCATCCCAGCTCATTTGGAGACTCCAGGACATCCCTGCTGAGGTCCTGCAGCACCCTGGGTCTAGACAGGGACCCTCTGACCTCAAGTCTGATGCCTTTCATCCCCAACAGCAGAGGACATTGATACCTCTCCCTAGCCACCCTCTGTCACCCAAAGCCAGCCCCAACTTTGTACAGGTTCCACTCACCTCCCCGAGGGTCCTCCTGCCTCCCAGTTGGCTGTGCTCCCAGCCACCTTCCCTCCCCATGGATGGGCCAACAAAGCCAAGATGCCAGTGTCTGCCCATCCCGTGTCCCCCAACCTGACCTTACATCCAAGAGATGCCCACATAGCCCTGAGCTCCCACCCTGTTCTCCCTGCTGGCACCTGCCTCATGGTGTCAAAGGCAGACCTGCCCTCCTGACACCTGGACCCAGGATGCCACTGGGCAGCACCTCCAGCCAGGACCCATCTCCCTAGGGCTAAGGCCACATGAGGGGTCACCAGATGGGAGGGAGGGAGGCCTCGGGGTCTGGTGTCCCCTGCCCTGCCCAGCTTTTCCAGCTGATGCCTCCACATCTTGGGAGTGGGCTCTGATGGAGTAATGGGTGGGGGCTTCTCAGCATTCTACAGCCCAAATACAGCCCCGCTGCAGAAGCTCCTATCACACCAGGAGCAGGTGTTGCACAAGTCCTTCCCCAAGATCATGAGACACCTGGTGGGTGGATGATGCCCTCGGCTCCTCCCCAGAGGCCCTGGGTCCCTGGTCCAGGGGAGGCCCAAGCTCCTCATGGGGCTGGCAAGAGGCCAAGTCCCAGCCACAGCCTGACCAGGGATGGGCATTCTCCATGGGTTCAGAGTTAGGTTTCCTTTTTCTGCCCTGGTGGAGGCAGAGGCTCTGGAACCAGGGCCAAGCCACAGCTGAGCAGGGCTGAGGGAAGTGTGTCCACTGGGCGTCTGTACATGGGGCAGGTGTTGGAGCCCTGGCCACCCCCCTGGGTTCTGTCCCTTGGGAAAGGGTCTGCAGAGGAGCCTAGAAGTGGCAGGATTTCAGGGAAACCCAGGGGTCCCTGAGCACCTCTGCTCCTTTCTTCATGGCAAGGAAGGGCTATACATTGAGGGTTCCATGCTAACGAGGCTCCTCCGGTGTTTCATTGATGGGGTAAGGAGGCACAGGGAGACCCCAGCCCAGGGACCCTCCTGCCCCACAGTGTCTGGATCCCTCAGCCCAGGGGTCCAGCTCCCCCAGGAGGACCCCGCTCACCCCCAGCCCGCAGAAGGCACAGGCAAGTCCCTGCAGGGCACACAAGCCAGGCCCTGCCTGAGGGGAGATTTCATGACAGAGGCCAGGGCTCAGGCCCAGCCTTGTGGGCAGACTGGGTCAGGACCTGGCTGGGGAAGGCCCAGGGAAGCCCCAAGTCCTCAGGAAGCCCCTCCTCAGAAGCCACAGCGCTGATGAGATGAGTCTCCCATGAGGAGCTGCAGGACCTTGTCTGACCCAGCCTCATTGCGAGTCTCATCCCATGGAGAGGGGTCCCCAGCACTCCAGCAGACTGAAACCCCAGTAGGCCCTGCTCAGGCCACCAGCCCCAGCCTGGAAAAGCCAAGTCTTCCCTCACTTGCTGTCCCTACAGAAATCTGCAGGGTCACCCTGCGACTGTGGGATGTGCTCATCTTGGAGGGTGAGCGGGTACTGGCGGCATCATTCAAAATACACAGGAGTGAGTCACACATGCCCAAGGGTGCCTGGCGGAACATGCAGGACAGATCCCGGCTGGCCTGAGGGAAGCGTCCTTACACTGCCTGCTCCATCAGATGGGGGGATCTGGCCTGGTGGGCTAGGCAAGGCATGATGACACTGAGTCAACCCCCAACGTGACCCAACGTGATGAAAATCAGGAGTGTGGTGCACTTCCCTGCACAGCCTTCCCCAGCTGTGGCCTCCTGTGTGCAGCTCAACCTGGGGTGGCCAAAAAGGACCCGGCACTACCCAGTGGGAGGTGGGCCTGGTGGAAACAGGGTGCGGGCACCGACCCCTCCCAGGGAACCCTCCTGGCCTGATGCCCACCCTGTCCCTATAGCACCTCATGAAGCTTTCCTGGAACACCATCCGGGAATTTCAGGAGTGGCTCTCTCAGAGCTGGGCCCTATACGACAATGCCATGCTCAGGAGCCTTCAAGCCTCCACGAAGGAACTCACGAGGACACACTGGGACCTGCTGCCCCCAGGTGGGCTCCAGCACCAGGTCCCCATTCCAAGAGTGACCTGAGGTTCCTTGAAAGCTCCCCACCCCAGACTGCACACAGCCCCTGCCCTGGGATCAGCTGCCTGCAGGGGCCTCCTCAGTGTCAGGCTAGGGGGCCACACGGAGACCCCGAGGACTCCAGAGAACCAGGCCTGTGGGGCATAGCCCTGAAAAGAACAGATGGCAGTGAGGATGCTGACCACTTCTGTTTCTTTTTTTCAGCTGAGCTCGAGCGAGTGTCCTCAAGAGTGTCCCCTGGCATTGGGAGTCTCTGTGAGAGGGACAGACTGGCCCTGCCCACCACTCCAGCTCAGCTCCAGGAGCTCATGCCATCAGCCTGCCTGCAACAAAAGCCTTGTCCTCCCCCAGCCTGGCTGGACAAGGCTGTCCCTAAGGCCAAGGTTGAGGCCTATCAGCACAAGGGGACTTCCCAAGAACCCAGAGCCACAGGCTACACTCTGGGGGGTCCAGAGGCTCAAGGAGAGGGTAGCCCGTGCCCTGGCAAGATCAGGTTTTTCATTCCATGGAAACGCCTGTCCAGGATTTCATGCCACTGCTCCACCCAGAACCTCCTGTCATGGACCCATGTTTTCTGTGCTGCCATTTCCAACACTGCTCCAGGAACTCTGTGGGGGTTTCTCCAGGACCTGGGGCCACACACTGCACTCTGAAGGGCCCAGAGGCTCAAGATGAGGGCCACCTGTCCCCCATTGAGACCAGGCTTTGCACTCCACAGAAACACTCATCTGGGAGCTCCATGCCACAGAGGAGGGCAGGTCTCCACACAGACCTGCCCACTGGGGACTGGTGTTTCCTACACTGCCATTTCCAACGTGGCTCCTGGGACTCTGTCACCTCCACATCTTCCATGAACAGCCCTGGAACTACAAGACGGACCCCACCCAGTGAGCCCAGTGGGACCCTGACACCAGGCCCTGCCTTGGCTTATGACAGAGAGGAGGCACTTCAAGAGAAACCCCAGCAACAAGGTTTCTCCTGCCTGCAACTCCCCTCAGTAGAAGAACAACATGGCATGGAAGGAGCCCAGGGGCCCTCCGCCCAGCTGCCTCGAAGACCCAGATGGCTGCTGGACCTTGTTTTCTACTGCCCTTTTATTTTTATTTTATGTTTTTGGCTTCTGGGTCTTGGGAAATACTGCACAATGAGAAACTTGGCCCCATCAAGGCCTCTGGAGGGAAGGCTGAGCATGAGGTTCCCGCAGCCCCAGACAGCCAGCAGCATGCCCCGGGACCTGTGACCCCACCTGTGGGTCAGAGCCTCTCCCCCAGGGCCCAAGTTTCAGGCCAAGAGGGGCCTGGCTTCAGCCCAGGTCCTAGGTGGAGAGGGGCACAGCAGGTCCCCAGGTGACCATGCGGGGGACCAGGGCACTGCGAGCCCTGGGTGCTGCAAGGATTCACATCAGAGAACCTGTGCAAGCCGGCCCAGGGATGCTGAGCCTGTGCAGTGATGATATGGGTGTCTGGCACAGGGGTCAACAGCCGTGAACACTGCTGCCTCTTCCTGACATCATCACTGCCATGCGGGCAGTCTGCACCCAGAGCTTGGCCCAGCAGTGCTCTGAGTACCCCGGTCTGCTATGCCAACACACCACCTGGAAGCTTTGAGGCCCTGCCTGCCACAACATTCCCCTCCTGAGAGCCTTGTCCTGAAGCCGAGCCACTGCTGCAGACACAGCAGGCGCCACTGCCAAGCGCCTTCCAGCTGGGCTTCCCAGAGGGCAGAGGTGCCTCAGCAGCTCAGACTAGGAAGGTAGTTTCATCCACATTTCCATTGTTCCCACCAAAGAGATTCCCTACAGAGGATGCTCTTGATCAAAGGTGGGCAAAATGGCATGCCAGGGGGATGGAGTCAGCTCCTTTCCCTGGCCACCACATTAGGTTGGGGACAAAGTGGCCATCAGGCAGGCTTGGGACATGAGAGGCACAGCATGCTGCATGTGGCCTGACCAAGGCTGGGCAGGCCAACACCACTGCCAAGCGCCCCATCTGCTGATGAGAGACTTAGTGTCGATTCCTGGGCTGGCGCTATTTCCCAGGCGGACCGGCTGGCCGCCTGTGGGTAGGATGCCACACCGTGGAGGGGGCTGAGGTTGGCCTTCACTGCAGGGAGACCCTACCTGGATACAGACTTGCCTTGCCCGTCCTTCCTGTCACCATGATGGCAGCCCACATGGCATTGCTTTTGACCAGGTCATTTCATTCACAGCGAGGGACATGCAGCAGTAACCCCAGAACAAGGAACTAACTGTTCTCACTAAATCACCTACCGCCTGGAAGCACGTGGGCTTACGATCACTCAGTTATGCTGAATTTTATCCTTTCTGTTGGAAACCAGTAGATGGTGCTGACTCCCTCACAGCCAGAAGGTACAGGTCTGAGAGTCAACGTGTGAAAGTGGACAGTGTTCAGTATTACACCTCATCTCTCAGTCACAAAGTTTTCTATTCCCATCCTGGAGAAACAGCTTTGCTGGTTGGAAGGCCTTAGGACCCAGGCAGACTGAAGCTTCCCCCAGGGAACACAACAATGGTTCTATTTAATGTGAAGACACTGGACTAAGTCTGAAACCCGGGGCACTCTCTGGTGTTCTTGGTGTTTCCATGTAAAGAAAATCAAATAACTTGCCACAAAGGCTTGCCACAGAGGCATCCGAAAAAAGAGGGGGCAGAACTATTCAGAACTCAGAGGCTTTAGAGTCAAAAGATGAGGCCAAGAAGGAGAATCATGACCCATTGAGGGCAGGGGAAGTATGGGGGTGGCTGGAAGATGCTGTCATAGAGGTCCACCCTGGCCTTGTGATCTGTCACAGAACCGTGCACTAGAATAGCTGTGCACATTTTCTCTCCACTGATTACAGTATTTCTTTCCATTTGCAACTCTCCAATCACTAAGGGAGCTAGCTACCAAACACACATTGCTATACCACAGCCTGGGTCTTGCAATCCAAGCCTGGCAAGGATTCCTTCATGTCAAGGGCCTCAGGTGACTTTCACGTACACCCAAGGACAGAGTCCTAGATGACACCTTCCTGCTCAAAAAAGAAGGAAAGAGGGTCAACGAATAGCAAGCCAGTCACGGAGAAGGATAAGATGTAAGTGTGTGGCCTTCCTGACACCCAGGCAAGACTTTGGGCACAAAGCTGGGCTGCAGCTCTGGCCACTGACTCGGACCAGGGACGCCCCCATGCAGGCCAGTCTGCCCTGGCTGCTCTTCTCCCTCCTGCCACCCTCTCTTTCACTGTCTGTGTTTGGAAGGGAGAAACTGCCGGTTTTCAGAAGAAAACGTAGCTTTGTTATGACATAGGAAAGACTGCAAGTTATTAGGGGAGGAGTAGCCAAACAGCTCCTGAAAATGAGGGGGAAAGTAGATGTAAATATGCTGGTAATAAAGCCTGGAACCACAGCACAGTGATTAGAATGTTGTTATTACAATTTTTGTTTTCAAAGTTATAGTAAACAAAACAGTCTCTTGAATTGTCAAAAGTACAGCAATTTTACACAATGAAAGCATACACACCAACTCAGAATAAATTACACTTGGGTCTATATGTTGCAGTGGTGCTGGCACAGGAGGGAATATCCAGGGAGGTTCCAGTGCCTGCCAGGGAGCCCAGACTCACAGAGGGCCCTGGGAATAGAGGGAGGTTGCATACCACTGAGCTTAAAGCACTCCCTTCAGACATCTGAAGACAGAAAGCCCATTTATCTTCCTGTGAAGCACTGAAAGGACAGCCAGCATCTCAGAAATGCAGGCGATTTTTAATACACTGGTGTGAACGTGTTGGGGGTCACCCAGGGGATCCCTTAGTGGTCAGATGCAGTTTGTCACAAACTGGTTTCCTGAATTTCATATTGGATAGGGAGCTAAAAGAAGAAAGATTCCCAAACCCATCATGTAAATACTTGATTCTAACAAAGTAAGATCACAAGAGCACGTCAAACACAGGACCTAATGCCTAGGGCAGTTTCCAGGGCAAATGCCCCCTTGGATGAGAAGTTCTTTAGCAGCAGGCACAGAGGTAATTACTTAGAAAGGCAATGCCACAGTGAATAAGGGGGATTAACTTGGATACAAACATCTAGAATGATGCCTGAAAAAAACTAAGAGAAGTTCCACTTCTCTTCTGGATTCTAATGTTGCCAGAGCAGCAGCCACCCCTAAATGCAAATTGAGACAGGATAGAGCCCAGGGGGAAGTGGGGAGGCAGGGCTTGGCCAAACCGCAGGCAGCTGCCAGAGAGGCCCACACAGCTGCCTTTCACACTCTGTGGTGGACACCCCAGGGAAGCAGGGGTGCCCCTGTAACTGCCAAACAGGTTCACCTTGCCTGCTGCCTAGACAGAGCCAATTTACTGAGACAGGGGAATTACAATAGAGAAAGAGTAATTCACACAGAGCAAGCTGTATGAGAGACCGGAATTCTTAATTGAATCAGTCTCCATTTGCATGATCCATCAGCATTTGGGGATCAGAGTTTGGAAGGATAATTTGGTGGGTGATGGGAGAGGCCAGTGAGTCAGGAGTGCTGATTGCCTGGGTCAGAGATTATATCATAGAGAGTCAAAGTTGTTCTGTTGAGCTGAGTCAGTTCCTGGGTAGAAGCCACAAAACGAGATGAGCCAGCTTATCAATCTGGGTGGTGCCAGTTGATCCATAAAGTGCAGGGTGGGTAAAATCTCTCAAGCACCTGTCTCAGGCTTTGTAATAGTGATGTAATTCCATGGAGCAATTTGGGGAGGGTCAGAGTCTTGTAGCCTCCAGCTAAATGACTCCTAAACCATAATTTCTAGCCTTGTGACTAATTTATTAGTCTCACAAAGGCAGTCTAGTCCCCAGGCAAAAAAAAAAAAAAAAAAGGTTTGTTTTGGGAAAGGGCTGTTATCATCTTTGTTTTAAAGTTTAAATTATAGGTCATGCGCAGTGGCTCATGCCTATAATCCCAGCACTTTGGGAGGCTGAGGCAGGCAGATCACAAGATAAGGAGTTTGAGACTACCCTGACTGACTGATGAAACCACATCTCTACTAAAAATACAAAATTTAACCGGGCGTGGTGGCACGCACCTGTACTCCCAGCTACTCAGGAGGCTGAGGCAGGAGAATTGCTTGAACATGGGAGGCAGAGGTTGCAGTGAGCTGAGATGCACCACTGCACTCCAGCCTGGTCTGAAGTGAGAATCCACCTCTCAAAAAATAATAATAATAATAATGTGCATTAAAAAGTTGCATGGGCTTGCGTGGACCAAATCAAATTCAGCTAAAAGCCAAATTGGCCGTGATCCATCAGTTTGAAATCACTGATCAAGGAACTCAAAGATCCTGCCTCCCTTTCACTTAGAAATTCCATTTCTACGGATCCACCCACAAGAAATAATGCAAAAAGTGGGCAAAATTTGACACATGCACTTAAGTATCACTTTTATTTATTTATTTATTTATTTATTTATTTATTTATTGTGAGACAGAGTGTCACTCCTTTTGCCCAGGTTGGAGTGCAGTGGCGTGATCTTGTCTCACTGCAACCTACACTTCCAGGGTTCAAGTGATTCTCCTGCCTTAGCCTCCAGAGTGGCTGGGATTACAGGCACCTGCCACCACGCCCAGCTAATTTTTGTATTTTTAGTAGATACGGGGGTTTCACTATGTTGGTCAAGCTGGTCTCGAGCTCCTGAACTCAAGTGATCCACCCGCTTCAGCCTCCCACAGTGCTGGAATTACAGGCGTGAGCCACCTCACCCGGAGAGTATCACTTTTAAACCCAAAGCTGGAAAGTCTCTGAATAACCAACAATAGGGGAAACTTAATGAATGTTCTGTAGCCACTTAGAATGGCTTACAGGAAGACTGTTAAATGTCATCAGAAGATACAGGTGATATCATTTTAATGATAGTTGTTCAATATCACCATCATTGTCATCTACTATGAACATACACTTTTTTCTTGTGACAAAAAGAAGACGGGTTCCCCAAGCCCTCCTCTCCTGGCTGGGGTAGGGTGGCTCAAATAGGTCACCTCCCCACTGCCCGCCTCTCCTCTGTTTCCAAATTCGGAGTGATGTTCTGATACAACATTTCTTGGCACTTCCCACGTTTGATTCGCATTTTAAGCACTTGACTCTCAGGAGTGCATCTCCACACACCGGTTTCCCTTTGGCTGGCTGTGTGCTGGTCCACAGCCATTTGCCCTGCTGGTCACATGGAGGAACTGCTTTGGGCAGAAATCCACTCCCTGTCCCACCCATCCCTGTTTTTCATAAGCACTTGAATCAAAACAGTCTTGAACATCGTCTCTCACTTTGTTGGTCAGTAGAGACTCACCTGTCTCCAAGAATTCAACACCGTGGACAACGGGATTCACTGTGCAGCCATTTTTGACTGTGGCCCTTTCTCTAAACAGCTG
>JAPYYA010002766.1:0-13608 GCA_028533165.1 Leontopithecus rosalia
ATCTCTTGACCTCGTGATCCGCCTGCCTCAGCCTCCCTAAGTGCTGGGATTACAGATGTGAGCCACCACGCCTGGCCTTTTTTTTTTTTTTTTTTTTTAAAGACAGAGTCTTGCTCTGTTGCCCAGGCTGGAGTTCAATGGCGTGATCTTGGCTCATTGCAACCTCTGCCTCCTGGGTTCAAGCAATTCTCCTGCCTCAGCTTCCTGAGTAGCTGGGACTATAGGTGCGTGCCATCGTGCCTGGCTAATTTTTTTGTATTTTTAGTAGAGGTGGGGTTTCACCATGTTGGCCAGGCTGGTCTTGAACTCCTGACCTCAGGTGATCCACCCGCCTCGGCCTCCCAGAGTGCTGGGATTATAGACGTGAGCACCAGGCCCGGCCACATCTCAGTTTTTTATTGTCCTTTTTGCACAGTTTTGTTTCACTTTAAGAAGTATTGCTTTGAGAGGCCGAGGTGGGTGGATCACGAGGTCAAGAGATCGAGACCATCCTGCTCAACATGGTGAAACCCCATCTCTACTAAAAATACAAAAAATTAGCTGGGCACAGTGGCGCGTGCCTGTAGTCCCAGCTACTCAGGAGGCTGAGGCGGGAGAATTGCCTGAACCCAGGAAGCGGAGGTTGCGGTGAGCCGAGATCGCGCCATTGCACTCCAGCCTGGGTAACAAGAGCAAAACTCCATCTCAAAAAAAAAAAAAAGTATTGTACGGTAAAATGGACTCATTCATGGCATTAAAAAGATTGTGGTAAAATGTGCATGGCATCCAACAGTCATCTTAACCATGTTTAAGTGTACGGCTTGTGTGACTATCAGCACCTCGAATTTTCTCATTGTCCCGAACTGAAGCTCCATTCCCATTAAACATTCACTCCCCATTCTCCTCCCAGCCCCTGGCAAACCCCATTCAGCTCTTTGTCCATAACTTTGCCTACCCTGGGAACTTCCTATCTGTGGAGTCACGTGGCACTTGCCCGTTTCAGCCAGCTTGTTTCACTGGGCATGGTGGTCTCCGGGTGGGTCGTCCATGCTGCAGCGGGGGTCAGAACCCACCTCCTTTTTAGCCTGAGTCATGGATGGACCCCATTGTGTGGGTCCGTTCCTCTGTCAGTGGACACTGGGTTGTGTCCAGCTTTCGGCTCTGGTGAACGAGGCTGCCGTGGGCGTGGGTGTATGTGGATCCACTTGAGCCCCGCTTTTAGTTCTGTTGGGTGTGTACACAGGACTGGAATTGCTGCATCCTACACCAATTCTCTGTTTAGCTTTCGAGGAGCCATAGAACTGTTTTCCACAGCGGCAGCACCAAGTCCCAGTCCCACCACCGGCACGGAAGCATTCCAATTTCTTGACTTCCTTGCCAGAAGGACTTTTTGGGGGGTGCAGTTCTGTGAATTTTCACACACGTGTGGATTCACATATCATCATCGCCATCAGGATACAGGAAACACCATCATCTCCTGGGAAACCTCCCTTGACCTGTCACAGAGTCATGCCTTCCTTCCCCCTGACCCGGGGAAACAGGTCGGGTCTCCACCTTGATATCTAGCCTGAGGCCTGGTGCGGTGGCTCACGTCTGTCATCCCAGCACTTGGGGAGGCTGAGGCCGATGATTGCCTGAGCTCAGGAGTTTGAAACCACCCTGGGCAACGTGGTGAAACCCCGTCTCTACTAAAACACAAAAGATTAGCCTGGCATGGTGGTGTGCACCTGTAGTCCCAGCTGCTCGGGGGCCGAGGTGCTAGAATGGCTTGAGCCCTGGAGGTGGAGGTTGCAGTGAGCCGAGATCGTGCCACTGCACTTCAGCCTGGGTGACAGAGTGATACTCCATCTCAAAAAACAAATCTATCCTTTCGGGAACACCCTGGGGATGGGGTTGCACAGCATGCAAGCTTCTGTGGGCAGCACTTTTGAGCTTGCCCAGGTCGCTGCGGGTGTCAGCAGTCCGTGCCGCTTCAGCCCTAGCCGTTGTCACAGGGCTGTACCCCGTTCGCACTGACCCACTGCAGGATATTTGCCTTGTTTTCAGTTTTTGGAGACTGCCAGTAAAGCCACAGTAAATGTCCACGTATACACAGTTTTCATTTCTCCAGGGCAGATGCCTAGGAAGGGGCCTGCTGCTGCGTGGAAGGTGTGGGTTTCCTTTAGAAGAAATTGCCAGACTGCCATCTGCACAGCAACCTGGGAGAAGCACGGTCACCGCAACCCTGGGGCACATTTGTCTGAGGAATGTGGGTCTGAGAAGAGGGCTTGCCAAGGTGGCAGGGGTTCCCACGTTCCTTGTCCTCAGATACGGCTAAGTTGCCCTGACGGGGGAATTCGAACACAGACCCCACCACCAGGCTAGGAGAACTCCATTTAAAACCCTGGCCAGGCCGGGCACGGCGGCTCACACCTGTAATCCCAGCACTTTGGGAGGCTGAGGCAGGTGGATCACCTGAGGTCGGGAGTTTGAGACCAGCCTGACCAACGTGGAGAAACTCCGTCTCTACCAAAAAATACAAAAATTAGCTGGGTGTGCTGGTGGGCACCTATAATCCCAGCTACTGGGGAGGCTGAGGCAGGAGCATTGCTTGAACCCGGGAGACGGAGGTTGCTGTGAGCTGTGATTGTGCCAGTGCACTCCAGGTCGGGAGAAAAGAGCAAAGCTCTGTCTCAAAAAAATGGTAAAATAAAACCCTTGCCAACACTTAGGATTTTAGGCATTTTGATTGTAGTCACATTTGCTTGATAGATTGATGAGGACACTGGAGTCTTGTCACGTAGGCTACGTATTTAAAGACGTCCTTCTATATTGCTTTTTTGTTCGTTTGAGATGGAGTCTGGCTCTGTCGCCCCGGCTGGAGTGCAGTGGCGCCATCTCGGCTCACGGCAGCCTCCTCCTCCCTGGTTCAAGCAGTTCTCCTGCTTTAGCTGCCTGATTCGGGAGTAGACACGGTGTTTCACCATCTTTGCCAGGCCGGCCTTGAACTCCTGACTTGGTGATCCACCTGCCTCAGCCTCCCAAAGTGCTGGGATTACAGGCGTGAGCCGCCGTGCCCGGCCACATGGCTGGGTGTCTTCCTACTGCGTACGTTACTCCCGAGCCTGTGGTTTCGATTGCTTTGTGAAAGGCTTCTTACACAAACCACGATTTCTGCTGTGCTGTCTTTGTCGTGGGCAGGCTGTCCATCCCCCTCTCTGACGTCTCTTCCTCCTCCAGGCGGCCATCGGTGGCTTCGCTTGGACTGCCCGGGTAGATGGCCACATCGTCGGTGACCTCACGTGGCTCATTTCCTCCTGTGTTGTATGGGCTTGGATCTCCGTGACGGTGCGGAGGGGATGTGGTGACAGTAGGAGCCTCGCCTCCATTTCCGAGAAAGTAGCCAACGCAAAGCTGGGTGCGCACGTTTTCTGGAAGGGTGAATCGTAGGGATGGGTACGTGGGGGAGGAACGCACCGAGCCAGGGAGGGGTGAAGCACAGGCGAGGCTGCGTCTCACTCAGCTGCTGTGACTTTTTTGAAGTTGGAACTGGCCGCATCTGCACACCCCGTCCCGGGAGACCTCACAGCAACGCTCAGCTCAGAACAGTCCACAGGGAGGAGGAGGGGAGAAGAGTTTCTCTGCAGACCCTTCCTGTCTTCTGCTCTCTGGTGGGTTGGAGTTACCCTCCTGGGGGATTAACATCCCTGCACCTTGGGGCGGCATTACTGGCCCCTCTGGGCAGCCGCTGGGCAGGCTGGAGCATCTGAGGGTTTGGGGAGGCTGGAGCAGAGTGCAGAAGCTTCTGCAGGAGCTCCCATGATGTAGGAATGTGATGGTCAAATCCCAGGCTGGCCCTCCCTGGGCAGCAAGGCAAGGGACTGAGGCTGGCGCAGGCAGGACCAAGCAGCTGAGACACACGTGAGGGGGTCTGTGCGGTTCCTGACTTCAGATGGAATATTCCAGAGCGTCCCAGCATGAACAAGTTGCTAGCCAGGCCTGGCCTCAAAGCTGTCACCTGGGTGGCTTGCTCCAGCGTGTGTGCAAACAGCCAAATCTGCAGCCTCCGTCATCCCTGCCTCAGGGAGTCAACCCCCAGCCTCCTGCTAACGCCGCTTCTCCCAAAGGCTGTCAGATCAGGACACAGGGGTGCAGGCAGCGCAGTGGGGGTGCCCAGGAGGAGTGGCTTCCCCTGCTCCACAAGGGTCTGGCACTGTTGAGGCACTTTTGGTCTAGGCCACTGAGTGGCCACTGGCCACCTCCCAGAGCCACATGGGAGCTGAATGTCTCGGGTTCCTGCCCCGCTGATCTCATCTTTGGGGACCCTGGTCAGCAGCACCTACCTCCACAGTGCTGTGCTGGGTCCCTTGGGGAGTGGCTGTCCTTCCTGTGCTTGGTGTCGCCTGGCATTGTAGAGACTTGTTTTGGGGGACTCTGTCTTCATCCAGGGTGTCTTTATACCCCAGCTCATTATGGCCTCTGGCTCAGGACCTCTGGGCGCTAAGAAGGGAGGCAGCAGAGTCCTCTTCCTTGAGGAGGCAGGTCCTGACGGCACTCAGCCTTTCTCAGGTGAGGGCACTATTCTCTAGCTCTCGGTGTGCCTCGCCATGGCCACAGGGGAACAGTCACGCCCGCAGGCTTGGGACGGCTCTCCCCATGGCTCACGGCAGTCCCTGGGTTCTGTCAGCCCTGGGAGTGGCTCCCAGCCCAGGCCGTACCGGGGCTGTCAAAGCAGAAGTCCACACAGCAAGGCTGCAGAGCTGGACAGGGTGTGGATTACGCAGGAACCACCTGGCTGTGCCCTGACCCTGGGGTGTGGCGCGGTTGCCCCTGCCCTGGCGCCTGGACCATCGCCACCCTGCATGTGGACTCGGGTGGCGGGGGCCTCTCTTCTCCCCTGCTCCAGGTCTCCATCCGTGGGGTCCCCAGGGTCCCTGCTTCTTGTCATGTCCTGACTCCTCTGTGACCCAGTCAGCTGCGGGTTTTCCCTGCAGGTTGGAGCTCGAGCTGGAGCCTCGAACATTCCCAGGCTCTGAGAAGGGTGTTGACCCAAATGTTGAAAGTGGGAACATGTCACTCACCACATGGAAAAGAGCCCTGGACTGAAACCAGTTACGCCTCAAATGAGCTCGGAGCTGCCCCCTCGCTGTGGACGCACCTGGGCGGCGTCCCCTTCTGCTGTCTGTCTCCAGAAGCTGCCGCGTCTGCGTGTAAGTCCCCAGTGGGGGCTGGACGGGTCACCCTGCTTTTGGGGTGACTCCAGCTGTGGGGTCAGCGGGACAAAGCAGCGTCTCAGGGCTCTATGTGGGGTTACATTGCCATCGGGGTGGCCCTGGCGGTGGCAGTTGGGACAGGGCCCAGGACAGGTGGCAGTTGGTTGTGCTTTCTCTGTGGGGCCGAGGATTCTCCTGGTCTTCCCCATAGGACAGTGGTGATCTTGGCCCTACTGGGCCTCATGTGTCCACACTTGTCACTCAGCCTCTAACCGTGGACTCAGCCCACGTGAGTGCCAGGAGCATGGGGGTGGAGGGGCCGTTATTCCCCCAGCACCCGCAGCCACAGCGTGGTGAGGGCATTCTCCACGGGTTCTCAGGGACCTCCGCAGTCTGTGTTGGCTCAGCTGTGTTTCTCTCAGTTGTCGGTCTAAAGTGCTTTTCCTCCCTCTACTGAGATGAGGATGCATTTCTCCTGCTTTGTTCTGTGAATGTGGTAAAGTGCATGGGTTGGATTTTGAATGTGTAATTACTCTTTCATCCCTGCTCATGATAGATTTGCTGAATTTTGTTACATTTTTACCTTTGCTGATGAAATATTTGGCAAATACATTTTCTTTCTTTCTTTTTCTCTGAGATGGAGTCTCACTCTGTTGCCCAGACTGGAGTGCCATGGCACGATCTGGCCTCAGCTTGCTGCAACCTCCGCCTCCTGGGTTCAAGTGATTCTCCTGCCTCAGCCGCCCGAGTAGCTGGGATTACAGGTGCCCGCCACCATGCCCGGCTAATTTTTGTATTTTTAGTGGAGTCCAGGTTTCATCATGTTGGCCAGGCTGGTCTTGAACTCCTGACCTCAAGTGATCCTCCTGCTTCGGCCTCCCAAAGTGCTGGGATTACAGGCGTGAGCCACCGCACCTGTCCACATTTTCTTTCTGGCTGTTTCTTTGTCTAGTTTTGCTACCAAGAGGGTGCTAATCTCATGAAGTCAATTGGGAAACGTTTCTTTTCTGCTCTCCGGGAGAGGCTGTGAAAGGCTCCAGTATTCATTTCCAGTTGCTGCTGAAATCATGACCGCAGGTGTGGTTGTTTACTGTTTAAAACAGCACAGATGTATTACTTTAAGATTCTGAAGGCCGGAAGTACAAAACAGGTCTTAATGGCGGGGCGTGGTGCCTCATACCTGTAATCCCAGCACTCTGAGGGGCCTAGGCAGGCACATGACGAGGTCAGGAGATCGAGACCAGCCTGGCCAACATGGTGAAACCCCATCTCTACTAAAAATACACAAATTAGCCAGGGCGTGGTAGACACGCCTATAATCCCCGCTACTTGGAGGGCTGAGGCAGGAGAATTGCTTGAACCCAGAAGGCAGAGGTTGCAGTGAGCCGAGATCGCGCCACTGCACTCCAGCCTGGGTGACAAGAGTGAAACAGTCTCAAAAACAAACAAAAAGTCCAAAACAGGTCTTACAGGCTGCGATGAGGCGCTCAGGGCGTGGAAGTGGGCGCTCTGGGGAATGTGTTCCCTGCAGTCTCCGGCTTGGACGGTGCCTGCCCTGTGGCACATCCTCATCCTCGAGCACTCCAGCCTCGGTACCTGTCAGCATCTCTTCGACTCTGACCTCCATCTTACCCAGACGCTCATGACCACAGCACAGCCACCTGCATGATGCAGGTCCCCATCTCAGGGTCCCTAACCTGCATTGCACTGCAGAGTCCCTCTTGCCACAGAGGGTAACAGGGTGGAATCCATCAGGAAGCTACAGCCACAGGTCCCAGGGATGAGGATGTGGACGTTTTTGGGCGTCCGTTCTTCTGTCTACCACTTTTGGTTTTATTTCTTCCTTAAGTGTCTGGAAGAATTCATATGTGAAGGCACCTGGCCTGGTGCTTCCTTTGGTGTTCTTGTTTAATTTTTATTTTTCAGATGATGCCTCACCGTGTGGCCCAGCCTGGTCTTTAACTCCTGGGCTCAAGCAGTGCCCCCATCTTGGCCTCCCAAAGTGCTGGGGTTATAGGTGTGAGCCACTGTGCCTGACTATGGGAAGGTTTTCTTTTTATTTTTTTGAGACAGAGTCTTGCTCTTTTTGCCCAGGCCGAAGTGCAGTGTTAGAATCTCGGCTCACTGCAGCCTCCGCCTCCCGGGTTCAAGCGATTCTCCTGCCTCAGCCTCCTGAGTAGCTGGGATTATAGGCGCCTACTACCATACCCAGCTAATTTTTATATTTTTAGTAGAGACAGGGTTTTTTCATGTTGGCCAGGCTGGTCTCGAACTCCTGACCTCGTGATCTGGCCACAGCCTCCCAAAGTCCTGGGATTACTGGTGTGAGCCACCATGTCTGGCCCGAGAAGGTTTTAATTGCAGGTTCAATTTCTTTGATGGCTGTAGGACTGTTTAAATTCCCATTTCACCTTGTTTCAGTTGTGGTGAAGTTGTGTTTTTCAAGGAATTTGTCTGTTTTATCTAAATTTTTAAGTTATGCATGTAAATTTATTTTATCTCCCGACACCCCAAATAATCAAATGTCCTCTGAGCCTCATTCCCAAAATCTGCAGAACGAGGCCCAAGGTTGAGGACAGGGGGAGGGAGGAAGCGCCCAGCGTTTGCCTCCTCGAGGTGGGGACTGCCAATGGCTGAATGTTCGTCCCGCAGTTCACTGTGATGATGTTGGGAGGTGAGGCCTTTGGCAGCCTGGAATTAGTGAGCTACTAAAACAGACCCCAGGCTGGGTGTGGTGGCTCATGCCTGAAATCCCAGTACTTTGGGAAGCGGTGGGTGGACTGCTTGAGGTCAGGAGTTCAAGGCCAGCCTGGCCAGCCTGTTGAAACCCTGTCTTTCCTAGAAATACAGAAATCAGCCAGTCCTGGTGGTGGGTGCGCGCCTGTGATCCCAGCCACTTGTGGGGCTGAGGCAGGAGAATCACTTGAACCTGGGAGGTGGAGGCTGCAGTGAGCTGAGATGGCGCCACTGCATTTCAGCCAGGGTGACAGAGCAAGACTATCCCAAACAAAACAAAACGAAAACTCAGAGAGCTCCCTTGGCCCTCACAGGACACCAGATTTGCTGGCATCTTTATTTATTTATTTATTTATTTTTAGACAGTGTCTTGCTCTGTCACCCACGCTGTAGTACAGTGGCATGATCACCGTTTGCTGTGGCCTCAACCTCCGGCTCAAGTGATCCTTCCAACTCAGCCTCCAGAGTAGCTGGGACCACAGGTGCGTGCTGCTATGCCTGGCTAATTTTTTTCTGTTTTTTGTAGAGACAGGGTCTCGCTTTGCTGCCCCGACTGGACTAAAACTCCTGGCCTCGTGATCCTCCCACCTCAGCCTCCTAAAGTGCGTGAGCCTTGCTAGCATCTTTAATTCAGACTGCCAGCTTCCAGAACCCTGAGAAATACACTTCAGCTGCACACGCCAGGCCATGGTATTCTGCTACATTGGCCCAAAGAGAATAAGACCATGTTTGAACAGGCCACGATGCCAGACTCCACTGATTCCTTTTGCCTGATCAAGGCAAGACATCCCTGCCCTGGGCCAGATACCAAGAGGGTGTGGTAGAGGCTGCACAGCGAGGGGCGGAGCCAGGTGGCCGCTGGTGCTCCTGCCTGTGACCGCCACTGGGTGTCCAGGGCCCCTGCTGGCCAGGGCACCACACCTGCAGCCCTGGTCTGGTTCAGGGCAGGTGTGTGGGGTTCTCAGGGGACACAATGCAGCCACAGATGCCCCCCACCTGCCTCGAGAGGGAAATAAGCAGATAAATATACCAAGACAGCTATGGGGTGCTAGGGCGAGTGGTTTATTGGATGTTGACAGGACAGAGATCCGAACTTCTAGTGACTGCAGAGTGAGCGAGCACCCTGGGCTGTCCCTCAGGGATGTCCGTGCTGGACGCAGTGCCAGCAGGCAGGGCTTGGGGACAGGCATGTGCTGCAGGCTGCGGGCCGGGTGGTCTCCAGACGCCTGGAAGGAGGCCTTGGAAGTCATTCTTCTTGGATATGGGGGCCCATGGCATTTCTTAGCAGAAGGTCAAAGAGAAGTGTTCATGCTTGGCAAGGCAGAAGGGTGGGAGATAGGGCAGTGGGAGTGGAAGGAGAGTGGCTCACTGGGTGCCAGGAAAAGGAGGTAAAGGCTGGGAAGCAACCCCTGGCTCCCGACCAGAGATGGCCATGGTAAGAGTCCTTCAAAGCCAGAAATCAGATCTTGCACTGGCAGCACACCGGGGCACAGCAGCTGGACTGGCAGCAGGATGACCCACAGCCTGTGGAGCAACAGCAGGGCTTGCAGCAGCTGGACTGGGAGCAGCCACAAGAGCCACAGCCCCCCTTGGAGCCCCCACAGGAGCCACAGCTGGAGCAGGAACAGGCTGGCACACAGCAGCACAGGGGCTTGCAGCAGCAGACGGGCACACAGCAGCTGGAGCCACAGCCCCCACAGCCGGAGCCACAGCCCCCACAGGAGCCACAGCCCCCACAGGAGCCACAGCCCCCACAGCCTGAGCCACAGCCTCCAGAGCAGCCACAGCAGCCCATGTTTCTGGTGGTTTGAGGGTGGAGCAGGTAGAGGAGCAGGTGACAGGAAGGTGCAAGTGTGGAGCCCCCTGAGCCCGGGCTCTTTATTTACCTGCCCAGGGTCAGGTGTGAGGCTGGGCACACAGTCACTTCCTGGTTCCTGTTTGTGCCATTTTAGGGCCCCTTGTTTCCTCTAGATCAGCCCTTGGTATGAGACCCATGTGCCATTACTGCTTGGTGAACCCGAGCTCTGGCTGAATCTGTGTCCAGACTTGAGGGAGGCCCCCAAGTGTCTAACCCCTCCCTGTTAACTCCAGAGTCACACTGGATTTACAAAAGCATCTGTTTTAGGCAGGGCATGGTGGCTCACACCTGTAATCACAGCACTTTGGGAGGCCTAGGCAGGTGGATCACTTGAGGTCAGGAGTTCAAGACCAGCCTGGCCAAAATGGTGAAACCCCACGCCTACTAAAAACACAAAAATTAGCCAGGTGTGGTGGCTCACGTCTGTAATCCCAGCACTTTGGGAGGCTGAGGCGGGCAGATCACTTGAGATCAGGAGATGGAGACCAGCCTGCCCAATACGGCAAAACCCCACCTCCACTAAAAATATAAAAATTAGCCATGTGTGGTGGTGCGTGCTTGTGGTCCCAGCTGCTCGGGAGGCTGAGGCAGGAGAATTGCTTGAACCCAGGAGGCGGAGGTTGCAGTGAGCAGAGATCTCACTGCTGCATGGCACCACTCCAGCCTGGGCAACAGAGCAAGACTGTTTTTTAAAAAAAGTAATTTATTTTAGTTGTACAGATGATATAGAGAAAATTTATTTAAAGGATGTTAAAGAAAACCTCACTCAACTTGCAAAAAATGGCCTAAAGAAATGAAGTCTCTTTTAGAAATAAATTATTCCCTATACAAATGGTATAGAGTAATTCAAGAAATGATTAGGGTTGGATGGAAATGATATGGGGGGTGTATGAATGGAGACTCCATTTCTTTCCATATTCTCTAGAATAATTTATTGAAAATACGTATTAAAAAACCCCACTCAACGTGGGAAACAACGGCCTGAAGAACTGGTCTCCGTTCATACGCCTCTCCATGTTTCCATCCCATCCTAACCATTTCTTGAATTTGGAATTTACCACTCTCCTGAAGGTCTTCACACTCCTACTCACTATGTATGTTCCTTTAAAAATGTTTTGCGGCTGGGCACGGTGGCTCCTGCCTGTAATCCCAGCACTTGGGGAGGTTGAGGTGAGGAGATCACTTGAGTCCAGGATTTTGAGACCAGCCTGACCAACATGGTGAAAACTTGTCTCTACTAAACATATAGAAATTAGCTGGGCATGGTGGCACATGCCTGTAATCACAGCTACTGGGAGGCTGAGGCAGGGGAATTACTTGAACCTGGGAGGCGGAGGTTGCAGTGAGCCGAGATCGCACCATTGCCTTCCAGCCTGGGTGACAGAGCAAGATTCTGCCTCAAAAAAAAAAAAGAAAAGTTTTACTTGCTTAAAAATTTATGTAAGGGATATTACACTGTATTTCCCTTTGTGTAAATTGCTTTTTAAAAAAATAGGTGTTAGAATGAAACACCACATGTTCTTACTCATATGTGGGTGTTGAACAATGAGAACACATGGACACAGGGAGGGGAGCACGACACAATGGGGTCTGTTGGGGGGAAATGGGGAGGGACAGCGGGGGAGTTGGGGAGAGACAGCATGGGGAGAAATGCCAGATATAGGGAAGGGGAGGAAGGCAGCAAATCACACTGCCACGTGTGTACCTATGCAACTATCCTGCATGTTCTTCGTATGTACCCCAAAACCTAAAATGCAATCAAAAATTATTTTAAAAAAACAAAACAAAAACACAAACAAAAAACAAACAACTTTGGAAAGCAAATAAAAGGCATGAGAAAAATAGGTGTTAGGTTCAAGAGATTTTTCTCTAGGGACAGGCGTGGTCCTATTCGCTTTCTCTGGTCTCTAAGTACGTTCACTTCTCCATTTACGTTTTGTTTCCTTTTTGTTATTTCAAGCAAACTGCAACTTTCTTGCCCAAAGCGCCTTGTGCAGGTGCCGGTGCCTAAAGGTGAGGAGGTTCTTATCACCAGGCTGTCTTCCCAAGGGGTCCTCCCAGCCAGCTGCTGTCCAAGCAGCTTTGCCTGAGAGCTCGTTTCCTGGCACCCCCCCAAACCTGCAGTTGTCAACTTACACCCTTCATGTGGGTGTGTAACTGGTTTGATCTGCCCTCTCGCTCCTTACTAGCGATGTCGTGCCTCTTCCCATAGGATCACCTGTCATTACAGTCTCGTTAATTTCACATCCTTGGCCCACTACACAAAATTGAGATAGTTATTATATTACTATTATTGATTTTTTGAGACGGAAAGCCTCCTTCTGTCTCCCAGGCTGGAGTGCAGTGGCACAATTTCGGCTCACTACAACATCCGCCTTCCTGGCTCCAGCAATTTTCCTGCCTCAGCCTCCTAAGTAGCTGGGTTTACAGGCGTGTCCTACCACACCCTGGCTCATTTTTGAATTTTTAGTTGAGATGAGGTTTCACCATGTTGGCCAGGCCTGTCTCAAACTCAAGTGATCCACCTGCCTTGGCCTCCCAAAGTGCAAGGACTACAGGCGTGAGCCACCGTGCCTGGCCAAGATCGTTATTGTTTTTATTGATGTCTGAAGTTCTCTGAGTTTTCTGTTTTACAGTCTCACTCTGTTATGAGGCTAAAGTGCAGTGGTGTGATCTTGGCTCACTGCAACCTCTGACTCCGTGGTTCAAGAGATTCTCTTGCCTCAGCCTTCTGAGTAGCTGGGATTATAGTTATGCGCCATCATGCCCAGCTAATTTTTGTATTTTTAGTAGAGATGGGATTTCACCATGTTGGCCAGGATGGCATTGATCTCCTGACTTTGGGATCTACCTGCCTCGGCCTCCCAAAGTGCTGGGATTACAGGTGTGAGCCACTGTGCCTGGCCTTTTTTTAAATTTTTTTGAGACAGCGTTTTGCTCTTGTTGCCCAGGCTGGAGTGCGATGACATGATCTTGGCTCACCACAACCTTCGTCTCCTGGGTTCAAGCGATTCTCCTGCCTTAGCCTCCTGAGTAGCTGGATTATAGGCGCCTGCAACCACGCCCGGCTAATTTTGTGTTTTTAGTAGAGACGGGGTTTCTCCATGTTGGTCAGGCTGGTCTCAAACTCCCAAACTCAGGTGATCCACCCACCTCGGCCTCCCAAAGTGCTGGGATTACAGCGTAAGCCACCGCATTTGGCTGAATTTTCTAGATTCTAATCAATAACGTGCATTGCTGTGGCTCTTTCCCGTCTGCGGCTTTTCAGTTTGTTCTCTTGTCGACTTCTGCTGTCCCGAGTTTTAAAATTTGAATGTTGTAAAATGTAGTAATCTTTTTCTTGAGCGTTTATGTGTTTGTTTCTCATTCAGAAAATCCTTCTTTTCCCCAAGATCATTAAGTAATCATGTGCGTGTGTGTGCGCGTGCACTGAAGTTTGGAACTTTGAAGTTTAACAGCCCTACCTAGAGTTAACTGTGTCTTTTTTGGAGCAGGGATTCCGTTTCTTTTTCCCGGATGGATAACCCGTGGCTGGCGCCCGGGGCCCTCCCCGTGCACGACCGTGCCGTGTCTCCCCGCGCCCTGGGCCCTCCCCGTGGATGACCCTGCCGTGTCTCCGTGCCCTGGGCCCTCCCCGTGGATGACCGTGCCGTGTCTCCACGCCCTGGGCCCTCCCCCGTGGATGACCGTGCCGTGTCTCCGCACCCTGGGCCCTCCCCGTGCACGACCGTGCCGTGTCTCCGCGCCCTGGGCCCTCCCCCGTGGATGACCGTGCCGTGTCTCCGCACCCTGGGCCCTCCCCGTGCACGACCGTGCCGTGTCTCCGCGCCCTGGGCCCTCCCC
>JAPYYA010002767.1:0-13608 GCA_028533165.1 Leontopithecus rosalia
TTTGTGTATCCTTGCATGTGAGATGGGTTTTCTGGATACAGCACACCGATGGGTTTTGGATTTTTATCCAATTTGCTAGACTGTTTCTTTTGATTGGTGCATTTATCCCATTTACATTTAGGGTTAATATTGTTATGTGTGAATTTGATCCTGCCATTTTGATGCTAGCTGGCTGTTTTGCCCATTAGTTGATGCAGATTCTTCATTTTGTTGATGCTCTTTAGCATTTGGTATGTTTCTGGAGTGGCTGGTTCTGGTTGTTCCTTTCTATTTGTAGTGCTTTTCTCAGGAGCCCTTGTAAAGCAGACCTGGTGGTGACAAAATCTCTGAGTACTTGCTTGTTTGCAAAGGATTTTATTTTTCCTTCACTTATGAAACTCAGTTTGGCTGGATATGAAATTCTGGGTTGAAAGTTCTTTTCTTTAAGGATGTTGAATATTGGCCCCCACTCTCTTCTGGCTGGTAGGGTTTCTGCCAAGAGATCTGCTGTGAGTCTGATGGGCTTCCCTTTGTGGGTGACCCAAGCTTTCTCTCTGGCTGCCCTTACCATTTTCTCCTTCATTTCAACCCTGGTGAATCTGACAATTATGTGCGTTGGGGTTGCTTTTCTTGTGGAATATCTTTGTGGTGTTCTCTGTATTTTCTGGATTTGAATATTGGCCTGCCTCACTAGGTTGGGGAAATTTTCCTGGATAATATCCCAAAGAGTATTTTCCAGCTTGGATTCATTCTCCTCATCTCATTCAGGTACACCTATCAAACGTAGATTAGGTATCTTCACATAGTCCCACATTACTTGGAGACTTTGTTCATTCCTTTTCATGCTTTTTTTTTCTAATCTTGCCTTCTTGTTTTATTTCATTGAGTTGATTTTCGACCTCTGATATCCTTTCTTCTGCTTGGTCAATTCGGCTATTAAGACTTGTGCATGCTTTGCAAAGTTCTCGTGTTGTGTTTTTCAGCGCCATCAATTCACTCATATTCCTCTCTAAGTTATCCATTCTTGTTATCATTTCCTCAAATCTTTTTTCAAGGTTCTTAGTTTCTTTGCATTGAGTTAGAACGTGTTCTTTAAGCTCACAGAAGTTTCTCATTACCCACCTTCTGAAGTCTGATTCTGTCATTTCATCACACTCATTCTCCATCCAGCTTTGTTCCCTTGCTGGTGAGGGATTGTGGTCCCTTGGAGGAGGTGAGGTGTTCTGGTTTCAGGTGTTTTCCTCCTTTTTGCACTGGTTTCTTCCCGTCTTTGTGGATTTATCCACCTGTCGTCTGAGTAGTTGTTCACTTTCCTATTGGGTCTCTGAGTGGACGTCCAGGTTGTTGATGATGAAGTATTTCTGTTTCTTAGTTTTCCTTCTAACAGTCTGGCCCCTCTGCTGTAGGACTGATGAGGTCCACTCCAGGCCCTACTTGCCTGGGGAACACCTGTAGCAGCTGCAGAACAGTGAGGGTTGCTACCAGTTTCTTCATCTGCTATCTTTGTCCCTGAATGATGCCTGCCAAATGTCAGTCCGATCAGTCCTTTATGGGGTGTCTCTTTGGATATATGGAGGTCACAGAGCTGCTTGAGGAAACAGTCTGTACTTTATAGGGCTCACGTGCTGAGCTGTGAGCTTCGTTGTTCAATCAGAGCTGCTAGGCAGGTACATTTAAGTCTGCTGCAGCAGAACTCATAAAGCCCCTTTTTTTCCTCAGGTGCTCTGTCCCGGGGAGTTACAGCTTTATTTATGAGTATCCATTGCACTGTCCTGCCCAGCAAGCAGGCAGTCTAGTCACTGCCTGCCTACAGAGGCTATGCTGAGCTGCTCTGCGCTCTGCCCTGCTGATGTGGACTTGGCCCTGTTGCCATGGGCTCTACCCTGCTGTTGTGGGCTCTGCCCTGCTGCCATGGACTCTGCCCTGCTGCTATGTGTAATTCCCCATAGTCCTGTTTTTATGGGTGTGGTTAAAACTGCTGTGGCAATGGTGGTCCACCTCTGTAATGGCAGACTCTCTTTGTTATGGTGGGTTGCCTCGACAATGGTGGGTTGCCTTGGCAATGGCAGGCTGCATCAGCATTGGCAGAGTACTCTGTAGGGGTGGAGTGCCTCAGTAATGGCAGTCGCCCCTCCCCCACTGAGCTGCACCATCCTGGGTTCAGCTGTTCTTGCCATGAAACTCTCAGCCTGAGCATTTCCAATTGCTGTTTTGTTTGTTTTTGTGGGTGTGGGAGCTGCCGAGCCTGATCACCTGGCTCCCTACCTCAGAGCCCTTTTTTTTTAAGTTGAACGGTTGACTCTCTCCCACGTGTTCCAGTCACCTACTGAAAGGGCACCAGGATCTGTGTGATTTCCCGTGCGGCAACCCACTGCGCCAGCTGAAACAACATTGCTGCCCAGGAATCTCCTGGTCTGGCTTACTGTTTAAGTCCCGTTTAATCAGATGAATGTGCTAATCTGCCTTCCCAAATCTCAAATTGCCAGTTTAACAGGGCAACCAGACCAGTGTATTTTGTACGGAGTGCCGCTGCACTGCGGCGCCAGCTGAAACAGCTGCACTAGCCAAAAGAGCCGCGCTGGTGGCCCGTGGGGCTCCTACACCTGGGAATCTCCTGGTCTTCAGGCAATAAAGATCCATCTGGAAATGCGGCATCCACTCACCCTCTGCGCTTTCAGTGGGAGCAGCAATCCTGAGTTGCTCCTATAGCACCATCATTCTGCTTGTATAGCACCATCATCCTATTACTTTTTTGAGATGGAGTTTTAATTTTGTCGCCCAAGCCAAAATGGAATGGTACGATCTCAGCTCGCCACAACCTCCACTTTCTGGGTTCAAGTGATTCTGCTGCCTCAGGCTCCCGGATAGCTGGGATTACAGGCGTCTGCCACCATGCCAGGCTAACTTTTGTATTTTTCGTAGAGACAGGGTTTCTTCATGTTGATCAGGTTAGTCTCAGATTATCAATGTCAGGTGATTTTCCCCCCTGCATCGTCCTCCCAAACTGCTGGGATTACAGGCATGAGCTACTGAGTCCAGAGTTCATTATTTTTGTATTACTAATTTTTCTGCCTTTCTCTTTCATAGCCTTGAAGTATAGTGTGAAATTATAAATTATGATGTTCTACTTTGTTGTTTTACAAGATTGCTTTGGCTATTCAACATTTATTGTAGTTCTAAGTGAATTTTAGAATTACATTTTCTATTACTATAGAAAATATTAAAATTGTGATAGAGAGTTTATTAAATCTAAAAATCACTATAGATAACATGGCACTTTAACAATAGTCTTTCAACCAATAGACATGAAATGTTTTTATATTTATTTTTGTTATTACAGTTTTTTAAATTGATGTATCTTTTATTTGAAAGATATTTAAGCTCCTTGGTTATATTTTTTCTTTGAAATGTATTATTTTAGTGCTATTGTAAGTAAGATTGCTTCCTTTCTCTTATCAGATTGTTTGTTTAAAGCATATGGAGCCATAACTTATACTTGTATGCTAATCTCTATTTTGCTAATTGATTGAGTGTAATTATCACTTTAATTAGGTTTTAATGTAATGTTTATTTTTTATATAAGAACAAATGATCTACAAAAAGCAACTTTTTTATTTGTCTTTAATTTTAATAACCTAAAATTTTTTTGATTAATTTTTATTTCACACACTTCCAATGCTATATTCAGATAGTAGCATTGAGAATAGGCACAATATACTTTTGCATTGGTGTCTGTGAATTTGAAGGGGCAAAAACCTCTTCAACTTTATATAAACTGGTTTCAGAAAATAAAGACCTTTTGTTCAGCCCCAGGGTGATGGGATGTCCTATGGCTTTGTAGTGGAGGGTGGTTTTAGCATGGTTACAAAGGCTGCTGTTTCTGCATGAGGGTCCATCTTTATTTGGCTTGTTACAAGGGGAATGGGTGGTTGTAATTCCAGTTTTATTTTTGGACAGACTGAATATTCTTCAGGACTTTGCTCTGTTTGGCAGACTGTAGGTCAGGTTTCTGCACTTGGGTCTTCATATGGTAGGCTTTATATTAAGATGTAGATGAGTTTGGCTTTCACTGAGTACCAGAAAGGATTTCCCAAGGTCACTGTGGGTTTCTACATAGGCAGAACTTGCCATGCACTATGGCTCATGGAGCTGAAACTGAGTCACGGAACTGCTTCATGGACCACAGTGAGGGCCAAGTCTTTGGGTCTGACAGCATGGCTATAAATAGGTGTCTTCCTCCAGGCCTCTGGAAGGGTGGGATCTTTCCCAGACTGTGGCTGGGAGGAGTTTGGGATGATTACAGGGTAAGTTCAGAATTCTCAGTGGGACCAAGTTCATTGGGACATTTTCTGGTCTATAGCCAAGAACAGGATCTCTAGAATCTGCCACCTGAATCAAAGCCTTCTGAAAAGAATGTTCCTCCATCTTGGGTATTAGCAGAGATGTACAACTTCTTCCCTGGATCGTAAAGCTCCTTTAATGCCACTTATTTTGGAGATGGGGTCTTTCTACATAACCCAGGCTTGTCTTGAAATCCTAGCCTGAAGCAGTTCTGTGACTCAATATACCATGTAGTTGTCATTACAAGTTTGAGCCATGATTTCTGTTTCTCTCATAAAGGGATTTTTGTTAGGGATGGCTGATGAATTTTCTTGCTGTCAGAAAATAGGCAAATGGGGCACCTTTTATTTTCCCATCTTGGTGATGTCACTCTCCCTGTACATTTCTACTTTCTATTTTCTATTTTGATTTTGTCTGTCATTTTAGATGTAGACATTTATGACAATATACTAGAATTTACTTGTTATGCCTGAAGTGGATTAGATAATTAATAGGCAGGTGAAAAGTAAATGTAGGCAGCTAAATAAAGATGATAAGATTTTCACTCATTTTTGTCAGCCTATATCTAAAATAGAACATAAATCATTACCAAATATTTGTTTTATGTACCAGAGGCTCTGGCAATATTCTGCAAAATCTATATATATTTGTTCTTCATTTAGCAACGTAAGTGTATTATTTGTTTCTAAGATTACAGAAGTTTTATTTTGTGTAAGAATAGCATATGTTTAAAACTGAGACATTCTCTCACTTAAATGCTTATTTATCAAAAGTTTGGCATTAGAATCTTCTGTTTAGGATTACACTGCATTTTATATGAAACTTTATTGCATTACAGTGGATGCCAATGATTCAAAATATTCATCTTCAGTGAGTTCATAGTTACAGTAAAATATTGTAGTTATCCACACAAATTCTTCCTTAATGCTTCATCACTGTTGCATACCAGAGTTTATGAGTGAACATTTATTGTTTTGCAATTCCATATTAGCATGTTTTCTCAGTGTAGGTTTTTTAACATACTTCATTGTGTTTTTCGGTTTCACAATTTTAGACAATTTGCAATTCTGTGTATACCCACAAGTAGTTGTGTGGTTTAATTAAGAGATAAATCAACCATATGTCTATTACAATCTGATTATATATGTGTGTATGGCTAATCTTGTATTTATGTTTTCTTAGCCGATTTTTAATGATTTGCTTTATCTTGTCTAAATGAATAAAATTTACCATCTTAAATCTGTTTAAGTGTACCTTTCATGGCCAATTATTGTGGTGGTTTACACCTAATCCCCAAATTCTGGGAGGCAACAGCAGGAAGACTGCATGAGTCCAAAAGCTTGAGAACAACCTGAGAGACATTTGGAGATCTCATCTCTATAAAACATTTTAAAAGTTAGCCAGACATAGTAGTACGGTCCTATCTACTTGGGAGATTAAGGAGGGAGGATTATTTGAACCTGAAAGTATGAGGCTGCAATGAGCCATAATTGTGTCATGCGTTCCAGCTTGGGTGATAAAGTAAGACCCTGACTCTGTCCCTTTCAGGCATGGTAAGTATATTTACTTTGATTTCTGGAAATTTTGCCATACACATTAAACAACTACCAGTTTTTCCCATTTCTTGGCACTTTTCAAACTGCATTCTGTTTTCTCTAAGAGTAGCTGCTTTGTGTGTCTCATAACATCTCTGTTTGTGGCTGGCTCATTTATTTTGCATAATGTCATCAAGATTTACCTTTCTAGTTAGAATACTTTCTGCTGTTTGGCAAACTGAGTAAGTATTTTTGTAGTTTTATATTTTAAATTATGTCTACTGAACTATTTGGTGACAGAAATTTGCGTTGCTTTTACCTATTGGCTTTCAGTAACAATGGTAAGATAATTATGGGTATGCAAATGACTCTTTATATTACCATATATGTGAGAGATTTTATATATGTGCTGCATCCTGTTGCATTTATTAATATTACTATTTTTTTTTTTTGAGATGCAGTCTCACTCTGTCACCCAAGCAGGAGCGCAATGGAGGGCTCTCAGTTCACTGCAATCTCCACCTCCTGGGTTCAAGCAATTCTCCTGCCTCAACCTCCTGAGTAGCTGGGATTAAAGCACCTGCCACCATGCCTGGCTAATTGGTGTATTTTTAGTATGGAAAAGGATTCACTATGTTGGTCAGGATGGTCTTGAGCTGCTGACCTCATGATCCACCATCCTTAGCCTCCCAAAGTGCTGGGATTACAGGCGTGAGCCACCATGCCCGGCCCATTCTATTTTATTAGTCTACTTTTTCACCTTTATACTCATATCAAATTGTTTTAATTCTCTAACTTTATAATGTGTTTTGAAATTAGGAACTGTACTGCCCTCAACATTGTTTGGTTTTGTTTTTACTATTTTTGGGTACTTTATTGTCTGTAGAGATTCTATATACTCAGGATTGCTGTTTGTATTTCTTACAAAATGCAGTGAGATATTGAAAAACTTTGTATTAAATCTGTTCTTTGCAGCTGGGCGTGGTGGCTCACACGTGTAATCCCAGCACTTTGGGAGACTGAGTCGGGCAGATTACAAAGTCAGGGGTTCAAGACAAGCCTGACAAACATGGTGAAACCCCGTCTATACATAAAAATACAAAAATTAGCCAGGTGTGATGGTGCATACTTGTAATCCAGCTAGTCGAGAGGCTGAGGCAGGAGAATTGCTTAAACCCAGGAGGTGGAGGTTATGGTGAGCTGAGATCCCACCATTGCACTCTAGTCTGGGTGATAGACTGAGACTCCAACTAAAAAAAAAAATCCTTTGATTGTACTGACAAAGATGAACATCATTATAATATTACCTAGGATTACACTATAGCTAGTATTACAGGCATTTACCACCAAGCCTGATCAATTTTTGTGTTTTTAGTAAAGACTGGGGTTTCACTGTGTTGGTGAGTTGAGTCTTGAACTCCTGATCTCAAGTGATTCACCCACCTTTGCCTCCCAACCCACTGGGTGGCATAAGCAACTGCACCTGAGCTAATTTGTAAGTTTTTTTTTTTTTTTTAGATGGAGTCTCACTCTATCACCAAGGCTGGAGTGCAATGCTGCGATCTTGGCTTGAGGCAACCTCTGCCTCAAAGCCTCAAACAATTCTCTTGTCTCAGCCTCCTGAATGCCTGGGATTACAGGTGCATGCTACCATGCCCAGCTAATTTTTTCTGTATTTTTAATAGAGACAGGGTTCAGGCTGGTCTCAATCTCCGGATCTCGTGATCCACCTGCTGGGATTACAGGTGTGAGCCATCACGCCTGGCTCTAAATTTGTAACTTTTAATGTCCTTTTGTGTCTCCATGGATTTTTGACTTGAAGGACATTTTTAAAATGTAACAATTTTTGACATAAGATGTATAATATTGCTTATTATTTTGCATAATATTATTTTGATTTCCTCTGCTCTCAGTGATTAATATTTGCATTAAATGTCGACTTCCATCTTGCCCCTTTCAGTGTTTATTTTTTTATCAGTTTATCTCAATTGTCTTTTGTGGGAAAAAAAGGGATCTTGGTTTTTGAACTTTTAATAAATGTATGTATTGAAAGTATGTCTCAATTTGAAAGTTAATTTTATATATGTATTTAAATAATTTTCTGAAAGTGAAAGACAATGTTATGTTTTTAATTATTTTATTAGATTCTTACATCTTTGTTTCTTCTTTACTCTGTCTTGTTTTATGTACATTGATATGATTTTACTTATTTCTAATTTTCTTGTTTGTACAATTTTTTTAATGGTATTTTGGGGGTTACATAAAACCTATATGAAAACAACCAGCATATTTTTAATTTGGTGCAAAATAAATTTCAGTTGAATAAAAAAAATTTTTTTTCTTACATCTGCCTTGACATTTGTCATTGACATTGGTAATTATGTTTTTACCAACATAATTGTATATTTGTTGACAGATGTTTCTGATTTTTCTGCTTTTATTTTTAAAATATTAGAGAATAATTTGAAAGGTTTTCTCCATCATTACGTAATGTCACAATATTCTGTTTTTGTGTGTGTGCATATCTTTCACAAAAATAATGTATATATATTTGATTATGTGTTGTTTTATCGACTTGCCTTACTTTAAGAAACTGCTTTTAGTGTCTTTTATGTGTCAGAAATTTGGAATATGCAGTTCCTGTATACTTTTTCAGAATTCAGTTGTTTCAGAAGGTTGTTTTTTGAGACAGAGTTTTTCTTTGTCACCAGACTGGAGTGCAGTGGCATGGTCTTTGTTCACTGCAGCCTGTACCTCCCAGGTTCAAGTGCTTCTCCTGTCTCAGCCTCCCACATATCTGCCATTACAGGCATGTATCTGCATGCTCAACTAATAGTGTGCTTTTAGTAGAGACTGGGTTTACTATGCCACCCAGACTGGTCTCAAGCATCTGACCTTAGCTTCCCAAAGTGCTGGGATTACAGCTGTGAACCACCACATTCAGCCATTTATGTTTCTTCTTAATAACCAATAATCACTTTTTACTATTGTTTTATGTCTGTGGTACCACAGTTTTTCTGTTGCTACAGAACTTCCCTTCTGTCTCAGCAGACTCAAACTGTCATTTGAAAGAATACCACTATTTCAGAACCTGATGTAATGAGAGACAGCAACCAGGGTCTGTAAAATACTATATCATTGAGATATAAAAATGTATAAGGCAGGGTTTTGCTTGTCATTTAACAAAGAAACCAGCAGTTGGCAATTTATTTCAAGTCACTATGACATATTGGGAAGCAGGAAGATCTGTGTTGGGTAAATATAAGAAACTTTGTTCTATGTGGCTCTTTGCATTAAACTCACCTGGAGCATTGCACAATATTTAATTTTTTACAAATGTAATTTGGTCTGTATGTTATTATTACCTTTATATGTCTTTGAAAATAAATGGAGCCTGTAAAATTTTGCCATGCCATTTTGTCATGTAGTTTCTATAATTTTATAGGTAAGACTTGTATATTAATCTGAGTCAAGTAAGCAGAGTAATTTGTTTGAGTAATTTGGATTTTGTTTTTGTTTTTTATTTCTTTCAGTTGCATCTTCTTATTTTGCCTAAGATCTTTGGCCGAAGCAGGGCATAAAAATATCATTTCCAATAAGTGATACTGAGAAGATATAAAAAATGTGGACATGAAAATTTCCAGTTAAGAAAAATGTTGTCAAAGTGCGGATAAGTGTAAGGTACACAAGGAATGTTACAATGGACTTAAGCAGGTTTTGACAACTACCCAGAGCAAAATATTTCAATGCAACAAATTAGTGAAAGTCTTTCATAAAGATTCAAATTCAAACAGATGTAAGATAAGACAAAGTGGAAAGGAACCTTTGAAATGTAAGGAATGTAAAACGTCATTTAGCACACTTTCAGACTTAGCTGAACATAAAAGAATTTATACCAGAGAATGACCCTATAAATTTAAAGAATGTGGCAAAGCCTATAATAACGCCTGAAATCTTTCTACATATAAAAAAATTGGTACTGGAAAGAAACCCGACAAATATGAAGAATGTGGACTAACCTTTAACCAGTTCTTACACCTTACTACACATATGAGAATTGGTACTGGAGAGAAACCCCACAAAAGTGAGGAATGTGGCAAAGCTTTTAACTGCTCTTCAGTCCTTGCTAAACATAGGAGAATTCATACTGGAGAGAAACCCTACAAATGTGAGGAATGTGGCAAAGCTTTTAACCGCACTTCAATCCTTGCTAGACATAAAAGAATCTTTCATGCTGGAGAGAAAGCCTACAAATGTGAAGAATGTGGAAAATATTTTAGGTGGCACTCTGGTTTTAATACACATAAGAAGATTCATACTGGAGGAAAATCCTACAAATGTGAAGAATGTGGCAAATCTTTTAGGTGGTCCTCAAACCTTATTACACATAAGAGAATCCATACTGGAGACACACCTTACAAATGTGAGAAATGTGGCAAAGCTTTTGTCCCCTCCTCAAGCCTTACTTATCATAAGATAAATCATACTGGAGAGAAACCCTACAAATGTGAGGAGGGTGGCAAAGCTTTTAGCTGGTACTCTAGCCATTCTAGACATAAGATAATTTGTTCTGGAGAGAAACGCTACAAATGTGAAGAATGTGGTAAATCTTTTTGGTGCTCCACAGCCCTTACTACGCATAAGAAAATGCATAATGAAGGGAAACCCTACCAATGTGAGGAATGCGGCAAAGCTTTTAACCAATCCTCAATGCTCACTAGACAAAGAGAATTCATACTGGAGAGAAACCCTACGAATGTGAAGAATGTGGAAAAACCTTTAACCGATTATCACACCTTGCTAACCATAAGATAATTCATACGAGATAGAAACCCTATAAATGTGAGGAATGCGGCAGAGCTTTTAACTACTCCTAAACTCTTACAAATCACAAGATAATTCGTACTGGAGAGAAACCCTAGAAATGTAAGGAATGTGGATAAACTTTTGACGAATCTCGAAAACTTACTACACATAAGAGAATTTGTACTGGAGAGAAACTCTACAGAGGTGAAGAATATGGAATAGCCTTTAGCCAGTCCTAAAATCTTACTAGACCTAGGTAATTCATAATAAAGAGAAACCCTAAAATTGTGTAGAATGTGGCAAAGCCTGTAACTAGTCCTCAATTCTTAACAGACATTATATGATTCATACTGGAGATAAACTCTAGAAACCCGAAAGTTGGACAATGCTTGTGACAACACTTCAAACATTTCTAAACATCAAAGAAATTGTGCTGGTGAGAAGTCATAGAAATGTAAATAATGTGAGAAAGACTTTAAATGATTATCACGATTGTAGGTAAAGTAATTCATACTCGAGAAAACTTCTACATGTATAAACAATGTCACAAAACTTTTAAATAATGCTCACACCTTATTGCACAGGAAAACATTTGAGAACAAATGTACAAATTTAATGAAAGTAAAAAAGTGGTAAATATTTTCTAATGATCTTACTGTACATGAAAGAGCTTATACTTAATAAAAGCATTAAAAATGGAAGTCTCTCAAAAGATTCATCAGAAAATATAAACCTTTAAAGTGCTGGGGAGCATTTATATCAAAGGCAGACATTACAAATATAAAGAGAGTTGTAGTAACTTTACTTGTAACAGACCTTGTTGTGCTTATTTTGTATTAGAGGCAAACCCTGAAGCAATTGCTCAAACTTTGTCCAGCATCAGAGAATTCTGAAAACGTAATACATTTGGGAAAGAAAGACATTAATAGCTGCAGAAACTCCAGAGTGTTCATACTAAAAAATATATATTTTCAGACAGAGTAAATAGGAAAAGAATATTTAATGCAAAATGAAGTCTATTGAAATAATCGGAATTAGAAATGTATAAGGCACTGACACGTCAGACTTTACACTAAGGCAGTGTTCTGTGTCTACAATATAATCTAAAACTAAAGTTGGTAGAAAAATTATTTGTATGCAACTTTAAAACAGTAGGAATTTTTTTGGAGATTTATAATTACAAGCATACTTTGTTTTGGCAAGATTACAGATTTTTTTTAAAACTAAATAATGTTGTAACTGACTCTCTACTTCATACTAGTAATGTTGTAGTCAACTCTCAAATTACTTCATGCTAAAACAATTATTATTTTTTAGCGTTTTGCAACTCTGTCACCCAGGCTGTGGTGCAGTGGTGTGACCTTGGCTCAGGGCAACCTCCAACTCCTGGGTTTAAGTGATTCTACTGCCTCAGCCTCCCAAGTAGCTGGGAGTACAGGCACATAACACCACGCACAGCTATGTTTTATATTTTTAGTAGGGATGGAGTGTCGACATGTTGGCCAGGCTGTTCTCAAATTCGTGACCTGAAGTGATCCACCCAGTTCAGCCTTCCAACATGCTGGGATTAGAGGTATTAGTCATTATGCTAGGCCCACCCTGTTTCTTTATTCCTATTATATTTATACATAAAAGCTTGTGACCAATTGTTATATAAAAGATGTCAGAAATTGTTTTTATTAGTTGAGCATTTATGACGTCTTTTATGAAAGAGTAAGAATATTAAAATATAAGATACATGATGAAAATCTAAGTAAAAAGGTGCTTTGTGATTAGCTTACAATATTGAGTGATGTATAAGATAAGTGTTCAGAGTAGTGTTCTTGTGCATTGCATTAAGAGACAAATATTTTTAGTTTTAGTTAAAATTAAATTGGCCGGGTACACTGGCTTATATTGGTAATTGCAGCGCTTCAGAAGGATGATGTAGGGGAATCACTAGGTCTGGAGTTTGAGACCCACCTGGTCAATATGGTAAAACTCCGTCTCTACTAAAAACACAAAAATTAGCCAGGTGTGGTGGTGCATACCTGTAGTCCCAGCTACTCAGGAGGCTGAGGAAGAAGAATTGCTGGAACCCAGGAAGTGGAGGTTGCAGTGAGCCAAGACTGTGCCACTGCACTCCAGACTGGGTGACAGAGTGAGACTCCATTTCAGAAAAAAATTAAAATCAACTGGTAGTATATGATTTTACTAATTGTACTTTCATGAAACAAAATGTAGCACATTTTTAAAATTTCAGATTATGTATGAACTTAATTTCTTCAACATTTCACATGTCAAATATTGTGCATTAAATTAAGTCTTTTATTCCACTTACTTTAACCTCATCCCCTTTTCTCAAGTGTGTTGGTATAAGACAGTAAGATGATGGACTAACATCTCTAATGTTTATTGCCAATGGCTTAAAACTTCAAATAAGTTAAGAATATTGTTTCCGCAGGTAATAGATTTCTCTCTTTTCTTTCACCTTTAAATTTATTTCTGTTAATTTTTGTGAGTACATAATATTTATGTTATATATACATATTCTGATAGAGGTATACAATACGTAATAATCACATTTGGTTAAATGAGATACTCGTCAACTCTAGAACTTATTATTTGCATTACAACCAATTTACTTCTACGGTTTACTTCTACAGAATCATTTTTGTAATAGTAAAAATTATATATAATTATAAATAAAATTTACACATATCTGAGTCCTAAATACCTTTCAAAATTTATTATAGATTTTTCTTTGAATACATGACCTGTATGCTTGCAAACACACTGACTTTTAGTTTTGATTTGCATAGAGTTAAACATACACATCTATTAGTCTAAATAAAACTGTGGGTGTAAACAAATTATGAATTAATTGTGTTTGAGGATGAGTTTGTATTTTCAGAATCAAATATCAATATTGAAAGAAAACAAATAATTTTAATAAGGTGTCTAATTT